>JAULBM010008375.1:0-11766 GCA_032357055.1 Geukensia granosissima
TTTTTATCAAATTCGAATTGAGTTGTTTGTGGTTGCGTACAAAGTATACCAAATAAAATGGTTATTTTCTCATCATTTCGCATGAAAAGAAGTTTTTTCAACTTTCCGTATATATATATATATACATATAATATGTGGTATTTATCGTCATCAATGGAATTTTTAACCCTAAAGTGTAGTCTAATGCACATATTTCTACAAGACATTAATATGATCACATTGAAAAGGATTTTGCCTTGTAACTCTGGTTCAATATTTGTATGTTAAAATGTTCGTTGAAGAACTTTTTTTTCATGTTTTACATTTCGTAACGTTTTTGAATAAATATTTTGTTACTGACTGTGTATTTCTTTTCTTTATTTAACGAGCTGAGTAAATGACTTTTATTAGTTTTCGTCTTTAAATGAAAAACAAAATGAGTGCGGATATTTTCAGAGACGTTGTGACAAACGATCAATGTGGAAAGCATTTTTCGTAACCGCATTTTTTCGGAATCAATTTTCAACCATATCCCCTTATCTGGTCAATAGGAATATATATTTCTTTTTAAATACGCGTGCATAAATATTAACAACAGAAATTCTGAACCGAAATTCATTCCTCTTTGTTTGAAAAAAGAATTAGAAACGCTATGACTTACCCATCTCATCTTCGCTAGTCAGGGGTTGCTTCCTAAGTGAATGTATATATATACTCGTTTAAGATTACAGAAATTTAAAATTAAACATAAGACACATTTGTTGTAGTATAGAATTAATGTGGCTGCATGTTATTTGTTTGAATCCGGTATACATCTTATTCCTATTTGGAATCCAGTATACATCTTATTCCTATTTGCTGGATCTCCCTATTGTTTATTTCCAAATAATGAAGAGCTTAAGTTCTCCATTTTCCGACTGTTATAAAGGCTGTAATGTGACTTGACGATTAAGGTAACTGTCTTTTATAGGTGTTGTTTTACGTGGTCGACCGGCTCTTGGGCGGTCATCGATGGTTCCTGTGTGTCTATGGCGTACTTAAAGTCTGCTAATCACAGAATTGTTCACTCCAAAATTGGCTGCTATTCAGCGATTACTGAGGCCGGAGGCCGCGCTGTCCATGCCAACCGCTTGCCAGTGTTAGACGATACTCAGTTTTTGTCTGACCATTTCAAAAAGCTTTTTCAAATAACCATTAAAGGAAAGATGTACGTGTAATCAGTCAAAACAATTTTGTGTTAATTTGAAAGCATGAATTTGGTTTTTGAAACCTGATTTAAATATTCAATGATTTATCGATTGACACCTTACCTGCAGTTTTCATAAAGGTAATCATGGTCAATTACATGTACATGTATTAAATGTTTACTAAATTGCCCTATTAGAAAAATAGATTGGAAAATATTTTGGTGATGCTGAACTTTTGGCGGACTGCATATATTGGATTAAAGCACTGCTTATCCATATAGCCGTAATGGGAAAAAAGTAAAATGTATCTCATTGAAATCATCAATATTTTTATTGATTGATTGATTGTTGTTTAACGTCCAGTGGCAAATATTTCATGCATATCTAGGAGGAAAACAAGTTAAACAATAAATCAATATGTTGACTGTGAGCACCGGACCGCCACTTGAAAAATTCCGGGTTAGATAGGGGCAGCCTTGTAACTGGCCGCCTACTGCCCACTCAAAATGAGCTGTTACAAGGGGTCTTTAACGTGCTTAAGATGTGGCATTTCCTAAACACGGAGCGTCTTTAACGTCTCTCTCTTGACGGATTGTGAATTTATACATCCCCACAATCAGGGACGCCCCTTTTGGAGGAGTAGTGCCTCCAGGACGGAGATACCTGGTGCCTAATCTTTCCCCGGCCAAATCTTGGAGAAAGGGAGTTCGAGTATTTATACATCCCGCTCGAACTAACAGACGCCCCTTTCGCAGGGGTTCTATTTGCAGGCGGAGAAACCGAACGACCTATTTCTATACCACGGCCGCTCTCGGGTGTCAATATTTTTAAGAAAAATGAAAAACAAATCACAGTAAAAGGTCTCATGGTGAACGATAAAATCGTAGTAAACGTGTTCATCAGCGCACTAATTGCACACCTCTGGCAGGATATAAACAATTGCAATTATACTTAAAACTACAGCAAGCAGAAATAATTGTGAGAATCCAATGTTATTCCTATAATTATGTTGACTGATATCTTTAGCATCAAACTATTTGATGATCATATCAAATATATTTCTTGATACAACCATCTAACCTAAAAGAACAAAGGCTGGGACTCCACGAACTCCTTTACAAAACATGAATAGAATCAGGTGCTCAGGAAGTGTACGCATCCCCCTGTCTATCATGCAACACCCGTCATGGAACACTTAATACTCAAAATTGGTGAAGTTGTCCATGCCATTTCCTTAAGAAGATGATAAATTCAGGTCATTTTTTGACAATAATTATATCGGGTTTGGCAATAAAATTATCAACATGTGTCACTCCAATAGCAGAATTATTTTTACAGTTATAAATCCAAGTTTATAACGCTGATCAAAGCTGGAGCATTTGTCAGTTTTGCAATTTTAATGCTTGTTTTACTAGTCAAAAATTCAATAACATTTTAGGAACGAGAGACGTTTTCTCTTTTTTAGCCAGTGTATGCAGCGGTTCTTTTTTATTCTTTTACCAAAAATTAGTGATTTGTATCATAAATATAAAAATAAAAGTTTGGCTGCACCTGTAGAAATTGGGATATTACATCTTACATTGTTTGAAAATGTTGTTAGCAAAGCTCGTACTATTTACTTAAATAAACTTACATTATTTATATAAGAGTTAACATTATATTATAAAATGTAATTTTAAGATCTTAAAACACAAGTCGGCAAATTTTGAATAAACAGAAATGTTCTTGACTCTTTGGTATAAACTTTACAACCAAATACATTTTGATTATTAATCTTATAGATAATTGTTATTTCGCAGAATACTCTAGATCTGAATGAATTCTGCTTCATTATAATAAAAAAAAACAAGTCGGCTAGTAGGGGCGCAAAATTTGTGCCAATTACATTACCAACGGTCTGTCGAAAAACTTGACCACTAAATTCTACAACATGTTGTCAATCAGAAAGTCCAGCATTTTGACAATATCACATTCACTGTACAGTGAAACTTCTCTAAACAGGCCAGTCATGGGACAGAAAATTTTTACCAGTTTAAAAGGGTGGCCAGATTACAGAGGTCAATTTACAATAGCAGATACCATTGGGGTATTAGTACTATTGACAGGTTTACAGAAGTTGGCCAGTTTTCTGAGGGACCAGTGTAGAGAGTTACACTGTATTTATTAGCACAAGCAGTGTGTGTGTTCTCTAACAATGTAAGACATCTTTTTACCTAAAACCAAATATTTATATCTTGGATTTCCATATTGTTTAACAAAACAGTAGAAAAGGCAAATGTTTAAATACTTGTACAATATTTTTAATAATCGGATTTGAGGTATTGAAGCAGATCTTTCGATTTTTTTAAATATCCACATTTGGTTAACATCGCTTTGTGGAGTACGATTTTTCACAGTACTTTTAAAGGCCTTCCTTGACTGTCGACAATATAGTAGTAAGTTATTCAGAAAGAGGCATGGTGGAGCACCTGAATGAACCCGCTGTATATCTTCCTTTATATGGACACTTGTGTAGTTTTGATATGTAGAATAAAGAGGCCATATCCGACTCATCATGGACGTGGTATCAATGAGGATTTCTTCTTTAGAAAGTGTTGTAGGTGTATATGTCGGGTTACCAGATGTGTTATTGTTGCCGAGCTCTTTTATCAAGCAAACATTGTTATTTGAGGCTTCATCGGCTTTAACACCAACAAATTTTTCATGGATGGCGGATAAGTCCCTCAACACAGCAGGGTCTTGAAAACTAAAGGAGCTTTAGTGGTTATTGACCCCTGCATTTTTTTAATCCGAATTTGAAAAAAATGATCTGACCATCTTGACTTATCAAGAAAAGGTGTCAACCTCTACCTATTCTCGCTTCCCAAATTGTCTAGCATAATCTTCCAATGAGTCCATCAACAACTTGAAGTTTTGTTTCCAAATTTAGAACCGATATTCAGGACCAAAGCAATAGCAACTGTCGTAGTTAATCATTTATAACAAACTGAGATCACTGGTAATGATGTTCCCAGCTGGAATAAAGCTGAAGGAGGACGACGAGCAGGAGCAGTCAGGAGGTTTGGATTTCAGATCATAAATACTTAAGTGCTGCAAAATCTTCTGAAAGTTGTAAATTCTGGATGCAACATGCTTTGTGTAGGATTAAGAGGTAAATGGAGTAGACTTATCAGTAAAATAAGGTGGAATGTTTTATTTAACGGTCTACCCTTGTTTGTTAACAATGATAAATCATACTTACTCCTCTATCTGATCCCCTGTGTCATCCAGAACTTCATATTCTTCTGCAATGTCAATATCCCGTAGTCTTTTCTGTTTTCCTGAAACATCGGTTCCATCACTTAATACATATGGGTCTTGAACTCCATCACAGTTTCCACACAGTCCAGTAGCATATGGTCCATATTCCTTAGGAATGTTTGTTATTAACTTAGAATCACCATCCCATTTTACTTCTATTCCACATTCCTCAGAGTAAACAATGAGGTTACCACCATCTTTACCGATATTTATTTTACATTCATCAATGAAGTGTGGTGTAAAAACATCAATGTTGTTTACCTAAAATGAAGTACAAAAGTCACGAACAAAACTATGCATATAAAAACAACATAGGGTGCCTTTGTCTGCAAATACTATATAGATTTATGACTCCATTAAGAATGATAGAATAAAACATTAAATTCAAATTTAGTTCCTTTAAATAATGAAATATGAAGCTGGTTAGTTTATTTGCATAAAATAACATTTGAAAATTTGGCTCTACATTCTAAATCAACATACGTCCGTAACTACGACTTCAAATGTCCGGACACACACCTCTCACACCAATAAAAACACGATTTTTAAGGTCACGTCTAAAATAAAACATAAGCTGTGGGTTTACCCAGTTTTAGGGAAGTCATTCAATTACAGGTCAAAAGGCACAATCCTGCATGATGTAGTCTACCGGAATGCAATTATACTAAGAATTGCACATTTTATTAAATTTAACTTTCAAAATATAAAGAGGTTAATGGTAGTATATATTTCGAAATCCAGTATGTGTACATTAGACTGGTCAGCTAACAACTGGAGTGCGAATGGGTTTTATGTTTGATTTGCTTGATTATGTACTTTGATCCCTCCTAAGATTGGACCTGTAGGAAATTTTTCCCATTGAGTTATAAGAGGAAAAACAATAAAAAAAATTCAAACATACAAATAAATCTTTCACAAAAATGACAGCAGAATAACGAACGTCTCATTATTATCTTTGATGTGACAAAAATTGAACCATATGAGTTGGCAAATAAAGTTGCTAGGTGGCAAAATCCATTTGAAATGAACTGTAATAAGGGAGTTGATTTACCATATAAATATATATTACAACATAAAATCAAGTATTTGTTAAATATATAAAAGCAGGTCATGCTGTCATGACTCATGCCTGTAAAATTTGGAAGCTTAATTCAACCTTATAAATAACGAAATTTTATGTAGAAATTTCTTTATGCAAATTTAGAAAGACAAATGTATGTGTCCTGGTATTGGTATTTGACAGTGTAACATTTATGTATACCATTGTAACATAATCTTTCTTCAGAGTGATTTTCTGTCCACAGATCCAAACATCAGCCATTCTCGTGTATGACACATCCGTCTTGCTACCACGATGCTCATTTTTGACTTCTATATTGAAGTTACAAGTCAATAAAGGAAAATCAGGCCCAGACTGTGTCAAAGTGTACTTGCATATCCCCTGGAAATCAATTCTGTCACCATCATAACGACCATAATGGACATCACCCCATGCCATACATTCACATTCTACAATATAAAAATTTGCAATCAATTTCATCAAACCAAACAGGGTTGAGCACACAGCCATATTGTTCCCAAATTAATACACAATAAATATTATTCATTTTAACGAAAATTATAAGAACTTTCCCTGAAGATCATAAATAAGCAAATAAAACAACAGAACTTAAGTTTCAATATTTAACGTTGTTTTTTTAACTTTAGTCAAATAACATAAATGTAAAGAATCATGTCTACCTGTTTCTGATGATCCAGATATTCGTCTCCTGTTCTTTCTTTCCTTTCTTTCCCTTTTCCAATTATGTTCTGTAATTACATGGCTTAGTTAATTTAGAATAAAACATTTAAAAACACATTCACTCTAGACAACTAACCATATAATGAATCCGCGGAAACATATTATGTGTGTTAAATGATAATAAAACTTTTGGATTGTAATTTGTATATGTTTCATTTTAGAACTCCATGTTAACAAACCATTTCAATACTAAATGCAATTGCTATCGAAACAACAGTCATCTAAGCATCACATAAAGTATTATCCTCTAATCGAGCTTACATAACACTGTGCAACATTGTACATGTACTACATTGCATTATCCAAGATAATTGTCATTGCCTATCTGAACCTTGAAATAACTGCAAGGTTTTGTTTTTTCCAAAAATATTTTTCTGGTTAAGACATGTTTGTAAATCTAGATGCCATATGTTCCATGTAATTATTACTGTAAATCTGATTCCAGAAATATATGGGCTGAGAGCATTTTCCAAACATAATTGGTTTGAAAAATTTCTGGAGCAGTACTTGAAGTTCCAATTGCCTTTTATACGTGTAGACGTTTTATAAAATCATGTCATAACAGAATTGAAATATTGGAACCTAATATATAGATCTGTTGAGGTCACTGCCAAAATAGAAAATTAATCAAACATTACAGAATTGATCGAAGTAACATTTCTGATATATGAATTGGAAACTTCATGGCCTTTGTTTGGACGATCAAAATTCCAACAACTTGTTGCAAATCTGTTTGCAATTGCATTCGTTCCTTAACAAAAGAAAATAAAACTGAATGAAAAAATATCGAATGACAGCAAGTTACATTCTGAAATAAAAACTTTGACACATATACGTGTAGCCCTTTGCTTGAACACCTAAACCAGAATCGAAATTCTGGAAGCTTATTGCATAATTAATATATTCAACTATTAATTAACAATTTGAAATCCCTAAACTCAAAAATGTAGAAAGTGTTGAAATCATACACCTCAAATAAATGTCGATCCCCTGACCAAAATCAAACCTCTTTCCCTTTATCGACTAAAGAATTGGACCTCTTTCGGCTCCTTGGTTAGACCCTTAGACCAACATTAAAATTCTCCAAGCTAATTGCACATCTACATTCCATTTGCATTCATTTTACAAGACCCTAAGACCAACATTAAAATTCTCCAAGCTAATTGCATATGTACATTCTATTTGCATTCATTTTAAAACAAAAGTAAAAGCCTTATCCAAAAATGTGGAAGAAGTCAAGAGAAATTCCATTTGATAAGGTTCGGATAGTCATTTCTTAATATAATTAATACATTGTCTTTTATCTATTTTATCTAATAACGAAAATATTACAACTAGAAAAGCAATAAATGTCAAACTGCTGATAGGTATTGCACAACAAGTGATTTAGTCAAAATACTGCAACAAAATCATGTAATCAAATGAAAAAGAAATATGATAAACCCTTTTACTCTTTTTTTAAATACAAGGTCAGAACCTCAACAGACCAACCACAACTCTTAATTTGTTCTATGAACCCCTATGTTAAAACTTGAAAGCATTCAGCTTACTAGAAAAAAGTTATAAATGGGTAATAACAAGCACAAAATGATAAAATGAGTTTGACCAGACTTATATATATATAAATATATAAATTTGTTCAGATGATGAAAATCTCAGAAAAGCAAAAGAAGACGATTTCATAAAACGTTTTAATCCGAAACTAAATAGAAAATTATTCTAACTGCCACAGACAATTTTTATGACATTATCCTAACAATTAATAATCGTTGTCACTTGACAACGTTATACTCTGTCTGAAGAGCCATTATGGCTGAAAGCGCTTACAGAATAATTATATTTTAAAACTATTATAATGGAATGTGTTGTTCTAAATAATTTATCCACCTATATATATTTATACATAGGTTAAATATCTTTATATTACTCATGTCAATTTAAATTAAAGCAGGCTTAATATTGCAAGGCATTTGGTTTGTACAACATACGATTCTGTTTCATAAGTGATCAGTTTCACGAAGACCAAAGTCAACAGTAGCTAGTGAATACATTAAGTTAACAGATCTTTATGAATTTTCTTTTGAGCAGTTGTTATAGTTTAAAAAAAACAAGCTAACCTTTACATGTATATGTGACTGTTAAATATTTGTATGTGTCCTGGCACGGGTCTCCAAAAATTTTATTTGATGCCTTTACTCTGCATTTTTTCTTGCCATCACATTTTCCCTTGACAATATCTAAGGCATTATCTGCAGAGCATTGTGTGGTTAAAATTCTTGGATCTGGACATGTTGTCATATCTGATCGACCATATGATGCTTGTAAAATCTGGATTCTTTTCTTGCCTTTACAACGCAACTTCAAGTTTTTGTCTTCACATGCAACAGCAATTTCTAATGAAACAAATGAAAAAATTAAACATCAAACAGCAACAATAAAACAAGTTCTTTCGTGTTAATTATATCATAATTTTACTATAATTTTGCTGTTTTGACAACTGTTGGTGCAGACATTTAAAAAATATTCATATAGTCTTGTTTGTTTTTGGCTCAAATTAGTTTTTGTTTCTACTATTATTTTGTCAAATTAACCATGTAAGTCCCTCTGCTAATCATTAGTCCAATCTAAGGAATTTAAAATATAAAAAACATATTTGTTTAAGAGTTATCTTAACATTTTTCATGAATTTTAATATATATCTAAAATTATAATTCAGCAGGCTGTTAAAAAAATAAACAGGAATAATGTGAAACATTTCTTCTTAAAATGGCTTTAAATAATTTGGTGTAACAGGTGCAAATATAAGTGTTTTAAATCAAAATTGCAATGGAAATGTTTTTTTTTAAATCAGAAATATATTCTTTAAAGCTGCAAGCAACGCCCACCATATGACGTAACTGAGATCAGTTTAAGTTGTCCAGAAATACTGTAAATTCCTAGAAAAGATAGTATTTGAACAGCTGAATGTTAACATGCGTACTGGTCCCAAGTGTAGCATCTGCTTCCCTTCAATACAAATTTACCAATGTTGAATAAAAAAAGGTGAAGAGTGACATGCTATATGTACATTTCAAACATACTACAATAAGTACAAAAGTTTAGATATATGATATTTAAAGGTGAACAATTGCATTACGTAATGGAAATTTTTTGTTGAATTCCAGCAACTGGTGTTAAAACAATTCCTTTGGACAGAAGAATAACAAATAGAGAGAATGGGATAAAAATCAATATATAATTCCTGGTTCGAAAGAAGTGTCTAAAATGTTTTTGTGAAGTCTACACTAAAATTGACATAGTAGTAAAAAATGTAAAAAAAGACTTGTAGCCACAAAACGGGTTCCTCCTTTTACTTAAAAATGACAATATCCATAGTTGTTTCCATATGAGAGACACAAGCAAATATTGTATAAAACAAACAAGCAACATAGAAGGATGGTTCAGGACATTAGGCACTGAATATTTCCTGCAGTTTCCTTTAAATCCTTCAATTGGTGTACAGACGGGGACAAACAAATAAAAAAATAAACTAACAAACGGACAAGCAGACACCTGGAAACTACTCGATTTTGTAAAGTCAAGATGGACGAAACACAAATACACAGAAATCATGTTTACATTATACTGCCCGTTTAAAAAAACAATAATGAAAATTCAGTCAATTTTGGTCACAAAGCGTCAGTAATATACAAGATATCTTGTCAGTAAGTCACAAAAGAAAACGATAAACTGATTTTATTATATCTAATCAGAAACTAGGAATTTGATTGGTTAATGACAAAACAATAAAATACACACATGACCCGAACTATCCTATTTGAACAGAATTGACTTTACGTGCACTAAAATGACCTGGTCAATAAAATTAATGAACCGGTCAATTAAATTAATGACCCAGTCAATTAAATTATTGGTATAATAAAACAATTAATTACTCTTCATGAGGTCATGTTGGCCTCGGAAAGGTCAGGTCACCCCGTTGGTCAGATCTCGGGTCCTCATTTCCCCATGTTGACCTCATGAAGAGTAATTGATTGTATAATAACTTATCCGCCCTTAGGGTCAGGGCAAAATTCAAAGAAAAAAAAAGGGTTAGGACATAGGTATGAATCTTGCCCCTGGAATCAAACCCTGAGGCATTATCGTATGTTAGAAAATAGCCGTATCAATGGCCACATGTTATAAAAATTTTAATCAGTTTTTTTCAAAATGGAACCGTTGGACTGAAAGAAAGAAGGACTATTTCGCTACAGGTTTCTAAAAACATCCCATCCCTTTTTCGAGAATTTGGTGGATGTTTCCAGGAATTTTCTTACCCTTTTGCGAGATTTTTTCCCGTTTTCCAAGAATTTTCTAAAAATTGCGGTAAGCACGATGTTTATTAGAAAAAATATGGAATATACAATGCTTAAATTATATGCAACATTACAAAATTAAAATTCCCATCTTTTTTTAAATATTAATAAATAATTTACATAGAATATATACACAGCAACGTTTGAGCCCAATATCTGTCCACACAAAGTTGACCATGAGATGACATCAGTTTGGTATTTATCTTCTCTGTACAATATTAAGTTTTCTCAAAGTCACACCCAGCTGGATTTCCTTTTTTCACGGGACCAACATTTGATGTATTTTGTTAGAATGTACTTCTATATCTGCATTATAAATTATCAGAAAAAGACATTGAATTTTTGTAATATTGCCTGTATGTAAAATTTTCGGAAACTCAAAATCCAAAATTGGAAGTCTCGGAAATATAAAACACCAGATTTAAATCAGATTTTAAGATTTAGCAGGACTGTGATGTAAAATGGGTTTGCAAAATCAAAATAAAAATTAATTGATTGATTTAATGATGCTTAATGTCCTTCCTGCAAATAGTTCATGCCTATTCAGAACAAGAGCATTTTAATGAGTGATGATGAATGATCGAGCTTTGCTTTGCTCTAGACCCATATGCTTAGCATATTTAACATGCTAGCTCAAAAAAGCAAAAGTCTACAGACACTTTACCCAGACACATTGTTCTGAATCTTACTCCCAAGTGTTGCATGCTTAGCAATGGACTTTGAATGGGCAAATCCAAGATCTTCCGGAATCGAGGCGAGCACACAAACCATTATATACCACCAAGGCAGTGAAATTAAAATTCAAAAATTACAAGAGTTTTCTTGAATTGAGTTCATGAAATAAAATAAATAGTATTTATATTCTGATATTTATGGTGTATAATGAATAGTATGCGGCAGTGGTTGCATTTTTCAATATTACTGGTGCTGAAAATTACATGGAATAACAGAGGTGCTTCCCAAGCGCAGCATGATACGACCGCAGCACGTTGAAATATGAAAGGTGAACAAAAGACCCTTTGGGTAAGTGTGGACACAGAATTTTGTTGGACACAATAATGTGCTGGACAGTATAGAGCTGGACACAGTAAAGAGCTGGACACAGTAAAATGCTGGACACAGTGATATGACTGGATAAAAGATC
>JAULBM010008385.1:0-11766 GCA_032357055.1 Geukensia granosissima
GCCACTGCCATTTGTCAACTTTGTATTGGCAATTGTATACCAGGTGAGCGACTACAGGCTCCTAGGAGCCTCTGGTTAAAGTTGTATTTTCATTATCATGAAATGTGTTGAATTATTACAAGGAATTCGAAGAAACCAAAGGGGCAGACAGAAATCGTTAAGTCGGAAGACAGACAAGATCATGGCCAACAAAATGAAGCGATAGACAAATATAAAACGCACAACATTACAATTGATTTAACTACTTTTTAATAAACATCATACGGGGCTGATATCAACGTCCACCGTCTATTTGCACAGGAAATGGACTTCAAATCTCACGTGCATCAGTATCGTGTAGCCTCTGCTGTTGTGAATCTTCTATTCTCAATATTTATATGTTTCCTCAGACATTCAAAACCGTAACTTTTTAAATACTGTGATCTTTTATATTTTTGATAGTTGAAACATTTTGAAATAACCAGCTTAACGGAGTAAAAACGAAACTGTCTTGCCAAAGACCAATGTCGGGTTTTTTAGCAAAATTGATATAGAAGAATTGGAGCGATGCGACCTGGAATTGGCCGTGTAGAAAATAGGGCAACAATATATCACTTGTGTCGCTGTTAATTAGTATCAGTAATGTTCTTTGATATTATATTACAATTGGTAGTGTAGTATATAAATGTCTCAGAGTACGTATGCATTACTAAAATTCTAAAAGACTGAAAATACGGAAAGGCCTCGAAAAGTAATGCAAAGTAATGTAGTCGTCCCTGCCGTCGGATTTGGCTTTCCATTTCGATTTGTTTGGATTTAAGTGCTTCTTTTGCTATATTTGAATCTTTGGCTGCCTATGTTTCGGTTTTAATGCTACTGATGAGAGGTTATTCCTAGAAATGTACATATAGCATATCTAAATTTTCCATCTTTTAAATTAACATTGGTAATTATGTATTTTATCACGTGACTGACCTAGTTTTCAACGAAGCTGCTAAGTGCACAATAATAAGCAAGGATCTAATTATTTACTTTTGTAAAGTAAAGTTGTAAAAGAACACTCAGATATCATACCACTAATAAGAATATTTATTACTGTAGAAAAGTCATCGTAAGTGACATACAAGATGACTGAGGACACATGTAATGAAGTAAGCTATAATGGACATCAACAGGTACATAGCAACAAATCATATAAGGTAAACAGACGTGTAACATCTGGCAAAAGAAGGCTATTAACCTAGGTTGGACAGCTGTCAATTGGCACAGGCCGTTGGCTATGTTGGAATGTTGCAACAGATCAAAGCAAATATTGAAAGAATGATTGGCGAGAGGACAGCGTTACAAAAGAGAATTTCATTTGATATAAGATCCGGTTTAATGTGTTTCACGTCCAGAGGTAAATAAGGATGATAAAATTGATTGACGTACAAAAACGTTCTGAAGAAACACACAAGTGCGTTTTAATTGTGACACGCGATAGTGCGTTTCTTCTTCTTGAAACTGAAAATGAATCAGCGAATCAAATTTATGTACTAGCCATTTAAAAAACGTAATGTTCAAACAATTCATTTTAAACATGGTTGTCACCAAAAAGTTATTGCTTTAACTGCCTTTTACTATTTCTTGGAAATGCAGACTTATTCTCTTATTGAATCCCCCCCCCAGGTTTTATAAAATTTCGATGATAATAAGCAAACGGAAGTAAAAATACAAAAAAAGTAATGTTAAATAAATATGGAGAATTTCTGTATGTTATATGTACATTTCAAAGAGGTACTTCTCATCAGTATCATTAGTACTAAAACCTATGCAATCCGAGAAAAAACATAACAAAAGAAGCACTCAAATCCAAACAAATGGAAACGGGAAGCCAAATCCGACCGCACGGACAACTTCTAAGTGCAATACTTTTCGAGGCTTTTCCGTATTTTATTTAACAGAATGATGCAAATAGATGCAAGTATTGTGTGGACCTATTGTACCTTCTTACACGTTAAACGAGTTGCTACAGTATTTCAGACTGAAAGGGGACTTTAACGATATTTTAAGACATTTTAACTCACCAGAATGTTCTTTCTCGTCCATATGGTAGACTGGGAATTGAGCTTGACAATATGTTGTTGATGACACTCTGGTTTTGTGGAATCAAGAATCACTCAGGGAAATTTCTTATAACTCTGGCGTTACAAAGTCTAGCGTAAACAAATGTACATAGATATGTATTTATATGATGTGGGTGGGAAACAACCTCTTTTCTAAGATGCATCTGGATCTATTGGTAGGGATAATGCCATTAACCAACTCACTTCAGTCCAAGTTATAAATTGTAAAAAATGTAACTTTTATTCAAAACAGAAAAACATATTATCTCTGGATGATCATAACAAACCATAGGCTACCAGGAGCCTTTCATCGCTCACCTGCATAACCTAGTTGTAAAACATAAAGACGACATTACAACAAGTTACCAAGTTTTTAGGACAAGAGGATTAATGCATTTCCCTTGGGGGTTTAATTTTGTAGCCAACTTGATTAAAAGGCATAGGTTCATAAATATCATTTTAAATGAATTCATCAAGCAAGCATTCCATCAGGTTTGGTTCCAACTGAGCAACATAATTTTTGTGTGAAGAAGCTATACTCAGTGTATTGTTGTCTACTATCAAATGCATCATCACAGGTCCACTACTGTCCCACAAAACCATTCAGTTAATCTTGGATCTAAGCAGTCTTCCCTCAGGAACTCTCGGATAAAGAACGGAAATATTTCCCCAGGATGCCAGGTTAAACCATTGACAGATTCTTGCCAGTTTACGTTGAATTTGGTTGATGTAGAAATCCCAATTCTGACTTGTCGCATGCGTAAATGTAGGATCCAATCAAATCAATGATTGGACAAACAAAAAAAACATATTTTTCTTAATTCAATCCTGTAATAAGCCGGTTTTTCGGTGTTTTCGAAAAACATTATTACAAGTAATTCATTCTTCCGACACGCCAGTTTTGGTTTGCCGAAAAGCAGGGGTCTTTGACAGGTCGATTTACGATTAAAATATGTCACTACTGAAAACAACAAATTATTAAATAATATCTGTTAAGGGTTTGTGGGATCGCAGTGGACCGAAAACACTTGACTTTGACAGATAAATATAGTGATGTGTGTAACAATTGATGTTAATATGTATTTGTGCAAGGCCAAGTATAGGCTAAAACTGGGTTGACATCCGATCGGCAACGTCTTTTCTAATAATTCCTAGTACAGTCAAATTTCAGTCACTCGAATTAAAATGGCTGGAACAGCATAGGTAACACAGATCTCTAATTCATTCAATTCATTATTTGATCGAACGTCGATTATTCGAACCTTCCTCTTAATCGAGCTATTTTAATTAGTTGATTGGATGCACGAGTTACTGATTTTCTACTGTAGTAAAATCCCCTTTTTACTGTCCATTCATGTTATTAATTTGTTCTTTCTGTTTATTACTTTTAAATGATTTCTTACCTCTCGGTGATTAGTTAAAAACACAGAACTCGTTAATTCTCAATTTTATTTCGTGGTTGTTTTCTTGTCTTAAATTTGTACTTCCGCAGCATATATTACAAAAAAGATGAAAAGGATCGTCCGAGCGAATTTTGTACTTTTGTGACAAAAAATTTCCAAAATGACCGAAAGGATTTTGTACTCTATATCTAAAACACATGGTACAGTCGTAAATCTGCAGTTAACAAGTCGTTTAACTTTGTAAATAAAATAAATTACTACAATTAAAATTTTCTCTACGGAAACATTAGTGGTAACTAACAAGGTAATATTAATGATAATGGATTTTGAGAGGTTGAAAAGTGCAAAGAACCTAGAGATTTGTCAACCATTACCACACGCATACTCGACATATCTTTACAACAAAAACACCTGTACATGTTTTTATTAAAGCGTTCTTTTCTTTCTAAATATAGAAATTGCCTAAAGATAATCTGGAAATTCGTCTCAGACCTAATTCAGACGGTAAGCTTTCTCTACTGCGAAAATGACACCAAAAGAATTAACATCATTCGCCGTTTCGGTGCGATGGCTGATATGCATCTATAGGGTAAAAATTTCAGCTCTGAAAGGATTGATAGACTTTATGAAATTTTCATTCATATCAATCATATTAAGACTATTAAAGAATCAGATATTTTGGTCTATCCATCCAAACAATAATCAGCCTTAAAGGCATCATAACTATTTCAATAATTAGCCGTGCATATTCCACATATCAGTTATTCAGCCATTATTGATCAGTTTCAAGGTACATTATCCTTAACAAGCTAAGAATGAAAGGGGAATATTGTAATAAGGAGCTATTGGACAAGCCATATATATTAATGTTGAACATACTTTGTCATCATATTTTCGTTTTAAAATATATATAGACATGATTAAAATACTTCAACTTATACAAGGCATCCGTCGCTGAAAACATGGTTAATTGAAGCCTTTGGAATGCTAAAGTACCGTTTTGGTCTAGGATTTCTGGAGCAATCTATATCTATATTATTATTATTGATAATGGCAAAGAAAGAGAAAACTTAACAAAACAGAGGCAATTACGCTAAAATATCAGCTGAACGGTCTTATTGTATTAACGAAATGTAACATTTATAACCCTATAACACTTCTTTCCTTGTTGTCTTTGAAGATATTGCTTCCCTACAAAAAAAAAAAATAATAATAAAAAAATTTATATTACAACGTAAAATCGGCAAGTCGGTATGAATTTGATTCTTTTTCATAACATTCATAACAGACATCATGTCTTATGTCCAATAAATATCCTTTTACGTGCTGCATTTTAACCGTTTCGGAAATATATAGATTTAGGATTAAAGTGTATAAATGTAGTCAAAAGTCCGTCTGGAAATGTAAACATATTCCCTGCTACATATATCAATACCTAACGTAGTTTGAATTAGAAGATGCGCGACTTTTTTTTTTAGGATTTAGCTTTCAACTTTTAAGTCTTTGTCATGGTCATGTTCATATTAGTTGGTAAGTGGGTTCATCGATTCAATTGATAATAGGAAATAGAAGATGTGGTATGCTTGTCTATGAGACAGCCATCCAAGGTTTAAATCCCAAACTTTTTCAGGTTGTCCTTTCCCTCCCTGTTTAGTAAATTTTTAAGAAATTATTGTTATTTGGTCAAAGGTTTTAATACAATTAGATAGAACCTACCGAGACAAATCCTTTGAAAAATCAAATTTTCAAATGAATATCTCGTAAACGAGCATATAGTCCTTTATTTTTTCTGATTATTTTGTTCTAATATATAAGGCTAAAAACACTATTACCACCTTCTTTCAAACAGAGCAGGGAACATCCTTAAGAGCAAACTCCGCCTTTCTCTGTGTTTTGTCTGAAAAAGTCCGCTATGGAACATCGTTACATCGAGAAAAGGTAATTTGTAGAGTTCCTAAAAATCATAATCCTACACCACCAACATTTTAAATTTTCACATAGTTTTATCAGGCGAATGTCCTGTCATATATTTATCATCTTCGCATTAAAAATCTTAACTAAATGGTAATATGACGTAAGCATGGAATGATCGACAACTATTAACATTACACTTTAGCATTTTGTAGGCGCATTTAAATCGGATTTCTTCTGAGCTGTCGGACAAATAAAATGAAGGTGAAATGCCAGAATGGAGGTGTTTTGAATGCCAATCATAAGTAATTAGGAATTTACACCCGTGTTCAATTAGACGAGTTTTTGAAGTTTGATATCATTAAGTTTACATTTACGGTTTGGTAATGCAGTATGCAAAATATCTTATCCATGTTTTTTTTAATTCATCAGATTGTAAATAAATCGATTTAGTATTCATCAATTATTCATTTACATCTAGTCGTGTTTAATGCACACTGATACACTGCAAGTCATAGCAGGTGAGACCTATAGGAATGATGTACAAGATTCAAAATTTTTTCACTGACATGTTTTAATAAATACTATTGTTTTCCGTAGAAAATAAAAATCTTGCCAAAATTGTAATCTTTTATCACCGGATAGAATGAGTGAAGCAAATTAATTGGGGTTCGGTGTCAATACAGGCACTTCTAACCCTTTTGGCTACTTTAATTCAGTTCATGCAAAATGACAGGTAAAGAGTCAATGTGAAGGGGACAACACCACATAAGTAGCTACTGAAATGTCAAAATAAAGAAGACTCCACAAGCTAGGATTCGTATTCAGTGTAATAAGTCCCTTAGTTATGTTCAATGGCTGGCTTAATACTAGTAAAAATAGATTTCGTCACTGTCCTATTTAATCAGCCAAGTCATTTTACAAAATCTTGATGTGCCCTGTGTTTGTTTAAACCTTGTGTTTGATATTTTGTATGTATTACTGTCGGGCAACTAATGACAGGTTTTGTTAGATCTTTGCCCGTGTATATCTGTAATTGGTTGACCTTACCTCGCATTTGTGTGCTTCAACGCACAGATGTAGCATCGTCGACACGTAGCAAGGAATTCCGCTCAAACCGGTGCTAAGGGCCGTCTTTAACTTACTGTGAGATGCGAGTTTTTACATCGTGTTTAAGGCCTTAAATTGTAATTTGAGATGAAGAACAGCAATCAAAGCGCTGTTCCTTTGCTTGTATATATGAGATTTTTGTGTCATGCATATTTAAACCATATTCCCCTTTTTTCTATCCTATTATCCATAACCTGTAATGTTAAACTGACAGATGGAACATTCACTATCGAAAAACGTGACGTCATTACTTCTATTGTTTTATTTTCTCAGTTTCCTTCAATGTCGTTTTGAATATTGAAGAGTTCCATTATACTCGATAATCATACCAGTGATGACCGTGCTCCCTTTTTAAATTTGGATTTAAAAATTGAACAGGGTTGTTTATGCATTAAGATTTATGATAAAAAGGGAGATTTTTCTTTATTTTAACTTTCCGTTTCTTGATGGGGACGTGCCGCCCTTTCTCCCTTCAAATGAATAACTCTTCACGATTAGTTCGATTTGTCCGTGTTAGCTTAAATAATCGCAAACTACATCAGATATATTTCTGTTTTTTTTTATCTCATTTCATCTGTTACTGTTTTTGTTTTCTTTGATTGCTTCCCTTGGCTACTAGTTTTGGGAGAGGTGAAATCTCAGTAAACTAGTTGAACCCCACCACATGTTTAAGGTGCCTGTCCCAAGTCAGGAATTGTGTTTATACAATGTAGGTTTGTCTTTGTGTTATATTTTTCGTTAGCTGTACATGTCTGATAATATTGAGATAAAAGCAGTATTATTTTACGTATACAAGTTTTAGAGCTTTTCACAAGGAGTGGTATTCCTCCCTTGCCGAAGGCATGGTGGGGCACCTATATTTGTAATTCCCTGTGTTATTTTCGTGGCTAGAGTAGGTTTCGCTAACATTTACTCTAATTTTTTTTTCATTTTCTCATCAGTGTTGTAAATACCAGATGTAAGAGCTGTTTTTAAACTCTGACTTAACAGATTATAATATCTTTTATCTAGAACAAGATTCTTTTGGCACTTAACGAACATTGTAGCATTTTCGAATTTTAGTACTTACACTTATTTTCTTGTATTCGAATCAAGAAAGTTGTCTAGAAAATATACACTAACAGTGACAAATATAGACAATAATGTTATTGCATTATGCAAAATAGGTAGGCAGTTGTTATTGCATTATCCAATATAAGTCCTTTTTACACGTTGATCTTCGCGTTTAAACTGTCAGGTTATCTTTGCATCTATATCCATTAGTATATTTTGAAACGAATCTTTTTCAGCTATGCATTGGTTAACACTGACTACTTTCCAACGGATAGCAGTTGAAGCTGTTGTTTTTTAAATATTTTAACAAAATTTGAGATTCTTGCAAAAGCATTTTCATTTAAATTGCAAAGTACTTTATGGGTATATTTTAATTCTTTTACAACATTAAAATAGGGATGGGCAAAGCCAAGCGGAAAAATCTTCAAAATATTAAAAAAAACCCAAAAAACCAAAGATAAAAAACTAAAGTTAATTCTTTATAACATTCTTCAAATCCCTGAGTCATTAATGGCATCAAACAGGCGGTTAATTGTGAAAAAGAACGTGTCACGATTACCTGGCAATTTCATAAATTAATTGTTGTAAAAATTATCACCTTAAGCTTTGAAAACTTTTAATAGACTTACGATAAATTTACAGTTTTTCCATTACGACATGGTCGCCATGGTTATATGTATCTGGTACGCGATGCAAGCTCTGTCTTGAATATCTGTACGATTTTGCCACAGATGTGAAGTTAAAGAACTGAGAACTGGGCTTGTTAGTGCCAATACTCTTGCATAATATTGTAAATGTAGTTTTATACGGATGCGACCATAAGATGGCTTTTCAATTTTAAATAAAATAAAGACAAAGGACAAGGGTCGTAAAGGCAATTTTTTTGGTCCAAGACTTCTGCTAAAAATGAAAGTGGTTAATATCAATTTTTATATCATTTGTATTCAATAATTTCTTAAAAAGAAAAACCTACAATGTTAGTTTAATTGGTTCTAAAACGGTCACGTGGCATATAGAAATTGCTTGAAATGTGAAAAAAGAAATTACTTAATTTGATGCAAACTTTGACACAATTTTGTCGCTTTTAATACAGATCGCACAAAAACCAAATTTTGCACAATTTAATATCTATCAATTACACATGTTTAGCTAAAATACCTTCGTGATGTTTTGTGCGATATGTATTATTTTGAAAAAACTGAACAGCATTTTACAACAACTGATGGTTGTGTTACAAAATATAAAATTTTGGCCAAATATTGGGCTTAACATACCTACTACTGATCGTTTAAACTAAACAGTTAAAAGATATAACTTGTGGTATACAATATAAACCCTTAATCGAATGCGAAATTGTAATATTATTTGTTGGGGATACCATGAGGGGTGACCCTAAATGAAAATCCGAAAGGTCAGACAAACGGGAACAAGTCCACGAACACGAAACTCACGACTACACGAACCACGCGGACATACACAACACATATAAAAACCAAACACAAACATAAAACATTGCGGATCCCAACCAAATTACGCTTCCAGAGCATTCTATTCAACTACTGTTTTGTTAAAGATTTCGTGGATTCCAAGCCTTTGTTCCTTGTGTATTTGTTTTATCTTTTAGTATGTGATCAGTGGTTACTTAAGAAATAATGCAGCCATAATTTATTCTGATTTTAGCATGGGTTGGAGTTGTTTACACATTAGTTTTATCCTGAGCGATAGCGATTCTAATATGTTAAATTTGTAAAATTTGCAAAAAACGACGTTGGCGATAAGCGCTTTCCGCAAATAAAAGTCATAATATATGGAGATTTTACTATGGGTATATTCTATCGACGTTTTCAGGACCCCATATTAGAATATTATATATTCAGGACCCCATATTAGAATATTATATATTCATTTTTTACGGAACTGTGTAAACACGTGTATCTTGTATAATAAAGTTTACAAGTCCTGTGTTTATGCATCTGTATGAGCTTTTTTAAAACTTGTGGTATGGATAATGTCTGGTGGTCTGAAACCCCTTATGTGTGTACATGAAACATACTGCTACTAAAAAATGTCCGCTCCTCAGGCGTCTTGTCCTAAATTTTTTAAATGATAGGATATAGCTTAAATTAGGTGCTCAGATATAGACTATTGAAAACTGTCAATAATTTTATGAACAAATGTTTATAAACATCCGATGTATTCATCTGGAACACAGAAATGATTGATGAAGAACATATATATATGGAATTTAACGGGATCTAGATATGGAAGCCATAAATCGTCCATAAAAGGAATTTGAAGATACCAAAGGGGCAGACTGAAATCGTCAAGTCAGACGACAGACAAGAACATGGCCCCCCCAAAAAAAAGAAACGGAAGACAAATATAGAGCTGAAAACTTAAGCTGGAGTAACACGAACCCTACAAAAACCAGGTTGAGTTCAGCTGCTCCGGAAGGGTTAGCAACTCCTGCTCCACTAGTGGCACCCGTAGTGTAACTGAGTAGATAAAGCCGGTATATAGTCACAATCGATATTAGTCACAACCGGTAAAGGAACGGATTTATAGTCACGACAGTGGGAAGATATCCATTGTCATGTGTGAAATGGATATTTCGTACCTGTCAGCCAAATCGTGATTGCGACCGACAAATTTATCAACTGAGAAATATGCATTCCATATGCAGGTGTTGCTGGAATGTTGCTAGACATGAATGGAAAGTTTACGATGGGAAAATCAAAGTCATCTTTCTGGTCGTAAGGTTTTGTTCTTAACCCGCCCTTACTGTCAATTTCTTTGTGTAAGTCTAGATACGAATTAGACTTTTCTGTATCTGTAATAACTTTGATTTCAAGCTCAATGGGATAGATGCGGTCAACATCAAATTTAGAGTTATTTAATGAAGGACAACATCTATATAGCGAAACGTGAAATCAAAAAAATTGAGCCAACTTTTTCTCTTTTCTATGCAGAAGGCTCTGTATAAAGTCAGTTTCATACGAATGAGGGAATAAATCGGCGAGAAGGCATGCACAGTTAATCCCCATTGGAATGCCGACAATCTGTTAAAACACATGTCCGACAAACATTACAAATATGTTGTCAATCAAGAAATCTAGCATTCATAAGGAATCCATTTAAAATTTTCGTACGGGATTGATTAAACAATTGTGGTTATTTGTCGTAACTCATGGATAAAGCAAACTGGCACCCTTTTTGTCCTTAAAAAAGGAAAAAAGAACGTTTGTTTGTGAACTAAAGCTTAATTCTAGTTTTGTTAACTCGATTCTGTTTTAATATCTTTGACTCTTTTACATTATTTTCGGCTTAACATTTTTTAACCACTTAACTAAACTTTACCGGAATTGGGCAGATAAATGTACATTGTTATTATAAATTTGTGCCTACTGTTTGTCATGAATTATACCCACAATTAACCACAAAAGTTTGATTGTTTTTCAGTTACTGCCAAATTCTAAAAAATCTCATATCCAATTCAACTGTAGATATCTTACTGTCATAGTATAAATATAATATGCTAACAGTAACATAATGGAAAATCGGAGAAACTCTTTGCTTGTCGACAAAGTCGCACTCAATTTATAATCTGACGAATGGCACTGAACTATACTTTGTCAGATTTTGTTGGAATAAGTCAAAAAGAAAAACTGTTTACCGTATTCTTGTAAAATAGTGTTTATTTTGTATATTGAAAAAAGTGAAAGCAAGTTGAAAAATTCTTTTTAGCAATCCAGATGTATTCTAAGCTGTGCCGAGTTTTTTTTATTCTCTACACCCTATTAAAGATGACATAGTGTAAAGTTGCCTGATAATAGCCAAATTTGGGTACACATTGCTTACTTATCCTGAAAAAGAGAAAAGAGAAGAGACCCTTACGATTTTTGGGTCATGAAGTAAAAGTCAAAGCCACATCTGTGGAAATTGGTGCTAAAGGGTTTCTGTTGTATTTGAAATAAAACACCCGATGTTGCTGAATTGGTCTAATTGTTCACACAATTTACTATCAATAACAAGAACTTGGCAAAACGGCTAAATCGAAAGAGATGATCAAATCCGGTTAGTTTTTTTCTGAAAAATATACGATCTTAAATTAGGCAAGGAATTCGAAGTTACCAAAGGGGCAGACAGAAATCGTTAAGTCGGAAGACAGACAAGACCATGGCCAACAAAATAAAACGAAAGACAAA
>JAULBM010008396.1:0-11765 GCA_032357055.1 Geukensia granosissima
ACAGCGCTTTGATTGCTGTTCTTCATCTCAAAGTCACAGTGAGGCCTTCAACGCGGAGTAAAAACTCGCACCTCACTCTAAGTTCAAGACGTCCTCTACCATCGGTTTGATTTGAATTCTTTGCTAGATGTAGACGACACTACATCTGTGCATTGAAAAACACACATGCGGGGTAAGGTCAACAAATTACAGAAAACCATGGAGAAAACCATGGACAAAGAAATCTAACAAAATCTGTCATAAGTTGCCCGACAGTAATACATACAAAATCAAATACAACGTTTAAACAAACACAGGGCACATCAAGATTTGTTGTTCCTAGGTCAAAGTCATCACTCAAGAACTTTTAAAATCGGAATAACAATTTTGACAGTAGATCTGGAGCATCAGTTTCACAGATATTTTACTGAGTTGCAGAGTAAACCAAAAAAGGTTGTTCGCCTTCTTTGCTTGGAGGTAATGATCCCACGCTATGACCTGAAATGACTAATACCGGATGGATACAACATTTGATTAATTCAATGACTCACAAGTCTGACAACATGGCTGAAGAAAACCCTCATGGACCATGTTCCAACAGCAGTGGCATCGGCAGAGTATTTTCAACTAATAAATCTACAAAATCTAGAAATCTTCCAATATTGAATAAATATGGAAATTTGATTATGCTATATGTACATTTCAAGGAGTAACATTTCACCTATATCATTAGGAAGTCAAAGATAATAAAATGGAAACGGGGAGCCAAATCCGACATTAAGTTAATCAACAACATAAAATGCATCCATTTTTACCGTCTTATTAACATTTAACAAAATAGAAGGCTTTATGAAATTTAACTATAAATTTGATTTTTTTATCCCAGTTTGAGGAAGGATTATAGTAAGATCTATACAGAGCGGAGAGCTCAAATGTTTTGATGCTGGTACAAAATGAAAGAGATCTTGAGTTTAAATGTCTATTATCTCTTTCAAGTTCTTAATTAACCACATTTCATAAATGACACATCTTGGATAGTTGTTGCAATATTTCTAACGACATATCTTAATAACTATTAATTAACCTAAACAGCAAAGAAAATATCATATCTAGTTTTGACGAACATCGATTGTGACTATACAACTGCTCTTGCTACTGAGTAACACGGCGGGTGCCATAAGTAAGGCAGGAGTTGCTTACCCTTCCGGAGCGCCAGAACTCACCCTGGGTTTGGTAGGTTTGTGTTACTCCACTTTTAGTTTTCAGCGTAGTGTTGTGTGTTCTATGTTTGCCTTTCGATTCATTTTGTTGCCAATTGTCTTGTCTGGTTAACAACTTAACGATTTCTTTCTGCCCCTTTGGTAGCTTCAAATTCCTCCTAGTAACATTGATAACTAGTAAATATTTCCACAGGTTTTAACGACAGGTAAAAATTTAAAAAAAATGAAATGATGAACAACTGAGTCGTTAAGGTCAATCGATACGTAGTACTCAACAGTGTTGGGCTCGACATGGTTCGGCATCTGATACGCAAAACCTACTCAAACAGGGATACATGTATGTTGCACTGTTTAATTCGGCATGAGATTTTTATTTTCAAGATGAAAATGTCTCTTTTTCTGTTGCGTAACGATGTTGCATGAAAGAAATTTTGTCCTGGTAAAATTTGTAAATATTGCACTAAATATATCTTGGTTTTCAACCGAAGATGTTATTTCTGACTTTGACTTGCTTGTCGCTATAATTAACTCTAGCTTAAATATGTAATACATTATCTGTTTAAAAATGTTTCCATCCTTTACCTCATTAAAACAGTCGCTTAACATTTGGTCAGAGATTCCAACGAAACAGGCAATTTTGACTATAATGGGTCATTTTTGTTCATTATCGTTTTCAGCTTTCTACATGTTTGTTGTGGTTGTTGTCTGCTATCCTTCTGCGCGTCGAAAATTTAACCTTACATATTTTACCTGTCATTAATGCATCAATTAATACTTACTCAATAGTTTTTCGTTGTATATCATGACAGAAATATTATGAAGTTTCTCCCCATGAATGCATGTCCAATACCCTGAATCTCCTAATCTAGCGTAGGGAATAAAAAAGGTAAAAACAGTCACATTTTCTTTCGATTCGAAAAATGAACTATTTCGAATGATGCATTTGGGCTCGGGAGGCTGATAACACCATTCCAGTACGTTGTTATGTGGATCAAGAAACTTTACATTAAACCGCCAATCTGGAACACTGCATTTAAAATCCACACCGTTTTTAACTCGTTTCCATTTTAAGCAAAGGTTTAAACTGCATGAATAAATCTCTGAAATTACAAAAATATATCGCTCATATTAAAAGATTTCAATCAATCAAAAATACCATCATATATTACTGATACATCCACTCTACATGGTTTTTTTAGGGTTTGTATTACTCCAGCGTTAGTTTCAGTGTAGTGTTCTGTATTCTTTATTTTTTTTTTGTCTTTCGTTTCATTTTGTTTTCCATGGTCTGTCTTTCGACATAACAGTTTCTGTTTGCCCCTTTGGTATGATCGTTTTTCCTCCATTAATCTCTTATACCTACAGTAAGTCTGTTGCAGCCAGAAATTTCAATAACAAGAAGGTTTTGCAGCACTTCAGTATTGATGATTTGAAACCTTAACCTCCCTACTGATCTTGCTCGTCGTCCTTCCTCATCTATAGTCACTCTGGGCACACCATTACCGGTGACCTCAGTTTGTTACAAATAATAAAATACAACAGTGGCTATCTAAAGGTCCAAAATACCAGTGTAGGACAATGGTAGACAATAAGGCTCAGTGTATGACAATATTAGAAAATAGGCAAAGCGACAAAAGGCAGAGGTTGACATCCTTTCTGAATGGATCAATACTGTCGCACCATTATTTCAGATTCGGATTTAAAAATTACAAGGGTCGATGAGCACTAAAGCTCTTTCAGTTTTCAAAGACCCTGCTGTCTTGAGGGACTTGTCCGTCATCGTTGAAAAATATTTTGTTGTTCCAGCCAAGAAAGCCTCAGATAACAATGTATTTGTTTGTAAAACACTACCTTGAATGTTTGATAAAAGAGCTTGGTATCAACAACACATCTAGTAACCCGACATATACACCTGCTACACTTTCTCAAGAAGAGATAATCGTTGACCACAGGTTCCAGCCAAGAAAGCCTCAGATAACAATGTATTTGTTTGTAAAACACTACCTTGATTGCTTGATAAAAGAGCTTGGTATCAACAACACATCTAGTTAACCGACATATACACCTGCTACACTTTCTAAAGGAAAGATCATCGTTTACCACAGGTCAGTTCTGTCCTCATTTGTGAAGACACCAAAGGAGAAGAATCGGATCTGGTTTCTTTATTTGGATACCAAAACTACACAATTGTCCATATAAAGAAAGATATAGCGGGTTCATCCAGGTGCCCACCAAGCCTCTTTCAAGATTACTGACAACTATTCTGTCTACAGTCAAGTAAGGCCTTCAAAAGTACTGTGAGAAAGCGTACACCACAAGTGGTGTTAATCAAATGTGAATGTTAAAAAATTCGAAAGATCTGCTTTAAAACCTCAATTCCGATTCTTTAAAATTTTGTAGAAGTGTTCATACAATTGGTTTTTCTACCCTATATACCACGAATCCATATT
Organism: Geukensia granosissima; assembly: GCA_032357055.1. Lineage (NCBI taxonomy): Eukaryota > Metazoa > Mollusca > Bivalvia > Mytilida > Mytilidae > Geukensia > Geukensia granosissima. Next base: position 3,650 of record JAULBM010008396.1, read on the forward strand.
CACAACTTAACGGCCGTCTTAAGTAATTGATACATCAGTGTTTTGTTAAACAAATGGAAAACAAAAAGATATAAGTATTTGGTTTAAGATAAAAAGTTAGACTAACTTGTCAGAGAACACACAATTTGTGGTACTAAATGGAGTAAATGTAGTATTTAAAATGCTTTACTTTTTGATTGACAAAAGTTTTGAAAAACTTGGTGGGCTAGTTTTTAAATAGACCGGTGTCATTCCAATGGGTAAAAATTGTTCATCCCTACTAGCCGACTTGTTTTTGTACTGGTATAAATCAGAATGCATTCAGAGACTCCTGCAAAATAACAAAAAGAAATTGGCCAGATCGTTCATTTTTACTTTTAGCTATACCGTTGATGTTTTTCCATTGAAAAATCCTACGTACATTGAACATCTCGACATAATATATCCCAGCGAACTAGAAATTAAGAAGACCACAGACTCAAAAAAAATCTGCTTCATACCTAAATTTATTTTTCAAAATTAACCAAGAGAGAAAACTTTTTTCCAAGATGTACGACAAACGGGATGACCTTAACTTCCCTTGGTTGGTTCGACACTCTCGTGCCTGTTCCAAGTATTTGATTTTTTGAAGAGAGCATTGCTGTAGTCGCATAAATTAGTTTTAGTTTTCAGTGTAATATTTTGTGATCTATAAATGTCTATTGTTCCATTTTCTGTCTTCCGACCTAATGATTTCAGTCTGCCCCTTTGGTATCTTTGAATTCCTCTTACTACAACAAGGATACATCCAATGAAAGTTGAATTTGATCCTCCTAAAATTTTATTGTCGCCATCACGAATTGGCTGATTCCTACGGTATCAGTGTATTTCAGGTAGTAACGGACCAGTTACCGCAATACAAGCATAAGTTGACTTCTTCTCGAATTGACGTTAACCCGGATTTGAGTCAAAGGATTCCACGACAGGTGTTGCGCGCAAGACAAAGGGTGCTTACCCTTCAAGAGCACTTGATCCCACTCCTGTTTTGTAACGGAGTTCATGGATTCCAAGCATTTGTTTTTCGCTTGTTTCTTTTTATTTCGTTTTATCTTTTAGCTGGTTTCACATTTGTCTTGTTTCTATGGACTATGTACTTCTGATATCTCACATGAATATTCTACACTGGATTTCATAGCCCCTTTATAACCTTAAGCACATACAATTGGATTTTGTGGAAGGCAGGAATAAAAAAGAATCTTTTTCATGATTTTGGCCGACCAAATTGATCTGGCAGAGTTGGACCTTAAAAAACTTATCTTGCCCAATATTTGCCCCTTTAGCTGACAAAATCTTTTTAAATCAACTATAGCGAAAAAATATTTTTTGCCCCAAAAATTGACCCACACGAGACATACATGCAAAAATCCAGAAAATCACAGACCCAATCTCCTTGCAAAATGAATGACTGGATAAGATGCATATTAATCATTTATTTGCAACTGCGACACTTTTTTATGAGTAAGTTTCTCAATTTTAACATTTGTGAGATATAATCTTATGATTGTTCATTTTCTCCTATCGCTTACTGTCGCGGGTCAGTTAGGGTGATTTCTTATGCTTTTCGGGCCGTTCCAAAACCAGACAACACTATCACATGACTTCATGAGATTAAAATCTTGAATATTGACTGACTTTAAGATGAAGATCAGCAATCAAATCATTGTTTATTTGCATGGAATTTACTTCTATAAAATATGAGATTTTTGTGTCATGAATATTTAGATCATATTCGTTTTTTTAATTGTTGATGTTCAATCAAATCGGTTCTTATAAAAACATAAATACACATCATCCCAGAACAGTGAATGTTTAGACCAGTTGAAGGTGGAATGCAAGTCCTGGGTTGTCTTTAACGTATGTTGAAAGCTGGAATTTTATTTAACTTTCGAACAACCAAATTGAAAAACAAAATATCGGCTTGCTAACTTCTTCTTGTCAACGGGTATTCTGTTAAAATTGCATTAATTCGTGTTACAGTAACTAGTAAACATGCCTCATTTTGACCACCAAACGTTACCGTCAAGACTACAACGCTAGACCTCTTCGCATTAGGGCAGTAAAGGCTTATCAATAGATTGAATTCGTCAACACTCTTCCTTGGCCAGCAAGATGTCCAGATCTCAACCTTATAGGGCATCTGTGGGAACACTTGGGTACGCAAATAAGGCTTTGGAACCTCCTCCGCAGACAATGCAACTGGTAGAAAATCACTTGCACCGAGAATTGCGACAGATAACGCTTCAACACTTACAATTTTTTGCGCAGAGTTGAAGCAGTAATACAGAAAAACGGTGGATATACCCAATATTTACTTTCGATAACTAATTATTAATTTGTGGGTCATTTTGTAATGTGACAATTCAATAACTTTTTTGAGCTGTCACTGACAATACTTATTGCAGATTATTTTTAAATGAAAACTGTCAATATTTTATGTCCTGATATGTAAATTAAAGATTGTAAATTACGGTTATAATCTTTTTTCTTGTGCTTAATAATGCATAATTTCATTTTATAAACACATTTAGATTGAATGGTAATTCAAATTAATTCACAAGAATATCGAATTTGAATCGCTTGAACAAAACACGAGGTTGCTTAATCTTTTTCCAGGGGTATATGTTACTATCCATTTGCCAAGAATTGTAATTGTAATACAATATGCCACTGATTTTATTGTAGCGAAGTGGTTCAACTGCAAAAATTTAATTTTCCTGCAAACTACAGGTGTAAGCACGTCCCTGTCGCCAGTAAGGTTCCCATTGATTGTTACCAAATCCAGCTTACAATCATGCGAGACACAGCCCCATACCATAAATGAGCCCCACCAAAAGACACTGTCGGAACAATGTTTCTTGGAGGGTAAGCTGAGTTACGATGCCTCAAACCACAGGTATGACCATCAGTTACGTGGAAAAAAATTATCTTGTCTGACCAGTGTTTTCATCGCTAGGTTTGAAGGTTTCATTTCTGCCTTGCTCTCCACCAGGGCAACCTCTCCCTGCGATGGCGATAGTCAAGTGTAGGGCGTTTAATGACTCTCCTTGACTTTAGTCCCGCAGATTTTAAAGGATTTTGTACTGTTCTGGTTTGGCAGATTACGACCAGGTAACCACTGACCTTAAAGAGGTTCGTCTGACCAATCCTTCATGCTCCTATCTTAATGTTTGGCTGTTACAGATGGTTGACAAGATCGAGAAAAGTGCTTAGCATTCTAGGTGGCTACTTGTGTTCTGACCAAACGACTAATCACTGTGTAATTATAGCCAAGATCTCTACATATCGCCTTGTAGGGCATATCATCGGAATTCCTGCCAATAATTTGTCATCTCTAGGCCTCTGATATCCGCCTTTTTGCCATTCTTACTGAAAATAATTTTGCATTCAGAAATTTGGGACTTAACTTCGGATTTGATGCACGAGAAAATAGTGCATATTGATCGTGAAGAAGGGAGCAAGTTACATGTGTGGAACAAAAACGGGCCTGAACAAAAACACACCTGAACGCTCACATCATTTTAATGGGTAAAATTATGAACATTGCAAAACATTATGAACATTAAACCTTATTTTCAATAAGCAATCCTGAACAATATTTGGGTGTGATTTTCTTTTTTCCAGGTGTATATATTTTTACTTTGAAACAGAAAGGAAATGTTTATAATTTCCTGTTTCACTGCATCGCAGGTTTAAATTACTACAATACAAAATACATTTTTTTCTGCGGTAAAGGTTACCCGAGTAATTCAGGCCCTCTCGTGTCCGGTTCTCGCCTGCCTCTCGCTCAATCCAATACAATCGTTCACATTAAGCGTAGGGATGAAACTATTGTTTGAGAAAACGAGAATGACCTTATACTTACGATTGGTCAAATTTGGCTGTCCAGCATAATCAATATGGGGGAAGACATTGCTTGAATATCTAAAACATTGAACAATGTAACATACCTATACAATGTTCATTTAATACGGATAGAGCGGAAAGACGTCTGTCGGTACCAAATTCGAGCTTAAACTATAATTGTTTTTGTTGACAACAGAATATGACGTTATAGAACATTTACGTTACAGTAAGTTTGTTGTCTTTGACGTTTCCTGATTTCCAGTTGAACAACAAATGGAAATTGAAATGCCCAGAAAAAAACATTCAACACCTACACGTTATGACATCATACATTTTGGGCTGATTAGAAAAGATATTTATCAATATTTAGTGCTATAAGGCCTGAGTATGAATTATTGGGACTTTATTTTAAAGGGAAAATTATGACTATAATTCAGTTCCAACGACCAGTTTAAAAACAAATTGTTCTTAATACTTACGAGAAATATTTCGAAATCAAAGCGGAAATAGACGAGTAGTTACAACAGAGCCCCCTTCAGCATGAGGACACCAATCGTCTTTCTTGCTTTTTGAGACTGTGCAGATATGATTTCCTGTGTAAGTAGATACTAAATATATCTCCGCTCCGCACATATAAAACAGTAAATACTTGTGCATGATTGTTTTGGTTTAGCCAAATCTAGTCAAACAGGGAAAGGTCTGTTTTGACCAGATTCATTTTTTCCAACGAATTTGTTTTGATGACAACGTCGGATGACGTCATAGAAACATTGCGTTACAATTAGTTTGTATTCGGTGAGGTTCCCGGATTAATTGTAGCTTTCCCAATATACACTCCCGTGTTTTACACTTTATATGGAAGCTTCTGATTCAGGCAATCTTTATCTGTATGCATTCATACGTTAAAGGAGCGATCGACAGGCTGCGCAGTATATTTTTCTTCAGAACAATTAAGCCCCCTTACTTAACTTCGATAAAAAATAGTTGCGTATGATGTATTTAAAAATTTACAGTTTATTTGAGGAGACGGCAATATTGATATTGTCATGAGTGTGTTGAAATATTAATCTTTTTTGTGCGGTCTGCATTACTTATAGCTTTGTATTTGTTAGTTTTGAATGGGTGTGTCATATTCCATCTTGTTCGTTTTCGCAAGATTGCCGTGTCTTTCCCCATTTTGTCTGGTCCTTATTTTTTTTCTTTTAAATGGAAACCTAACCATACAAAAATGAAAATAAATTGGGAAAATGTCAGAGAGATTGCACTCCAACCATGAGAACAACAGAGTAATTTACAAATTTAGAGGTCTGGACCAGGCATTCAACAAGGGTGGAATACCACTTCATGTGAACAGTTCTATAATACGAAGATACCAAAGTGGAAGACAGAAATCGTTAAGAGACCATGACCAACAACTTGAAACAAAAGAAAAAATAGAACGAAAATTATTACACTGAAAACTAAGGCTGGAGTAAAACGAACAATACAAAAAATAGGGTGAATTCAGGTGCTCCGGAAAGTAAGCAACTATTGCTCCACTAGCGCCCGTCGTGTTACTCAGTAGACAAAGCCGGTGTATAGTCACAATCGATATTAGTCACATCCGGTACAGGAACGGATTTGTATTCACGACAGTCGGAAAATGTCAATTGTCAATTGTGAATGGATATTTCGTAACGGTCAACCAAATCATGATGCCGACCGAAAGACTTCCGGAGTGGTGCCTCTTATCTTTTCCCAACAAACACTTGGCTCAGTAGCTTTCTTGTCTGCTTCAACTCTCTATCAATAAAATCTTGATACTAAGCTCAAGCACCTGGAGTAGAGAATCTACTGAGAAATATACACTCCGTATGCAGGTGCGGCTGGAATGTTGCCAGACATCAACGGAAAAGTTTGCATTAGGCAAATCAAAGTCATCTCTCTTTTGTCGTAAAGTTTTGTTCTTAATCCGCTCTTACTGTCAATTTCTAGATGTAAGTCTAGGTAAGAAGCAGACCTTTCTGTTTCTGTAGTATATTTGATTTCAATTTCAACGGGATAGATGAATTCAATATAATCACCAAATTTAGAGTTATTCAGTGAAAGGACATCATTTATATAGCGGAACGTGAAATCAAATAATTGAGCCAACTTTTTCTCTTTTCTCTGTAGAAGGCTCTGTATAGAGTCAGCTTTATACGAATAAAGGAATAAATCGGCGAGAAGGGGTGCACAGTTGGACCGCATATGCATGTCGACAGTCTGCTGAAACACACGCCCGCCAAACATTACAAATATGTTGTCAAACAAGAAATCTAGTATTCCGCAAATGTCATCTTCTGAGTATTTTTTGTTAGAATCAGAGTGGGTAACAACGAAATAAGGTTTGTCCCTTCCTAGAACCAAATATTTGCTCTGTGTTTGTGATGTTTTGATGTGTGTTTCCGATTTATCCCTTCATTCGTATGAAGCAGACTTATTACAGAGCCTTCTATAGAGAAAAGAGAAAATAAGTTGGCTCAATCTTTTTGCGTCTATTTCCGCCAAAAAGATGATTTCCTTTCACTGAATAATTCTAAAGTAGGTGACTATGTTGATCACATCTATCATTGAACTTGAAGACGACAGAGACAAAAAAGGTCTGCTTCATACCGAGACTTACACCCAGACATTGACAGTAAGAGTGCGTTAAAGAAAAGACAGACGACTTTGATTTCCCCTAGCAACATTCCAGCCGCACCTGCATAGAGACTGTTTACTTTTAGTGGATACGCTACTCCAGAGCTTGTGCTTCCTATCAGGATTTTATTGCTAGAAGGTTGCAACTGACACCGGCTTTGTCTACTGAGTAAAACTGAGTAAAACGATGGGTGCCAATCTTCGAGCAGGAGTTGCCTATCCTTCCGGAGCACCTGAACACCCCCTAGTTTTTGTGTTACTCCAGCTTTAATTTTCAGAGTAGTCTCATGTGATCTATGTTTTTCTTTCTTCTCATTTTGTTGGCCATTGTCTTGTCGGTATTACAACAATTTCTGATTGCCTTTTATATATCTTTGGATTTCTTTTGTTATAATTTTGTTGCTTTTGTTTTGCATCTCAATGTTTGCATAGTATTTGTTTCATATTGAATTTAGATCTTATTTTGATCTTTAAATTATTTACCTTGCCCCAAACTGGCTATAATCATCATCTGTAAAATTAATTTTGGCATCCTAAAATGTAATGAATTATGAATATTCAGATAATGAGAATCGACCTAAAAGCACGCATATTTGGAATACTAATAGATATCTAAAGAAAATACATATTCATAGTTTACTTCAAATTCCAACGAGCGATATGCGTTTTTTTGTTATATCTTGTCAATCATTTTTTTATATGGCAGGAAATATAATGTTGAAACCTTATATCTGAAATTTATAAAATTTATAACTTTAAAGAACAATTTATGTCCACCTATTGATGGATGACCATATTTTGTCCGATACCCAATGGATTGGTAGAGCAGTTTAATCCTGGTTGAATCAAATATCTTACGAAACCATTGTATTGAATACTGAATAGATAAGAAAAGGTGTAAGATTGAGTTTTAAGCTAATTGTTATCAAATAACAAAATACAAAATTGACAATGGTAAATAAATATGGAGAATTTTGTTATGCTATATGTTCATTTCAAGGAGTCGCATTTAAACTAAAACATAGAAAGTCCCAGATCTAAACCTAGCAAAATAAGCACTCAAACTCAAACAAATCGAAAAGGCTGAATACGTATTGAAAATTTGAATATACTACATTTACATTTAAAGAAGTAACCTCTGATCTGTAGCATTATAACTAAAACGTAGGAAGTCAAAGATGCAAACATAGCAAAAAAAAGCATTCAAATCCAAACAAATCGAAAAAGGCAGGCAATTCCGACGGCAGGGACTTCAAATTTCTTAATTCATTATGCAGAGTACTTGATGAAAACCAAAAGTAGAATAAGTAAATAGGCATGGAGTAAAAAATTAATCACATGATCTTAGGAGCCTGTGATAGCTCACCTGGCTTAGAGTTGCCGAACCAGATTTAATGTGAACAAAGATTTAATACATTGCTTGATAATTGTCTGCTTGTTTTTCAACATTATAGTAGTCCAATACTGGTTTCTGAAAATAAAAATTCCAATAGGGTCCAATGTTAAACTAAATTTCTTCATGGCGGCCATTTTGAATTTCCGATCGGCAAACGATTCACAAGTTAAGTACAGGACCATCTAACAATCATTTCTG
>JAULBM010008407.1:0-11765 GCA_032357055.1 Geukensia granosissima
ATCGAACCCACGACCTTCCGCACTCGAGGCGAGCACGCTAACCATTACACCACCGAGGCGGTAAAATATGGTGGAATCTTGGCTGCAACAGATTTATGGTGGTGAAGTAGGTCACATTACAGCTAACTAACCTCTTTATGATTTCATGCTCATTCGTAAAATTTAGGTGAAAAATATCACTTTTCTTGTTTAGGACACTCTTCAAACTAGAATGGAACGAACATAAACACACGTATCTATGTATTTATTGCAATATTAAATTTTGATCTTTTATTATAATCTATAAATTGAAATAAAAAAATAAGAAGAAGAATAAATTACGACATCACAACCCAGGCATGACCTACGTACAACCTTTGTCATAATCGACATTAAAAATAGTCCTTGTGAACCTATCAGTGTAGTTGTTTTAGCGATTTAAAAAAACCGTTTATCCAACTCATGATGACAAATAAACATTGATAATGGTGTATAACTGTTTTTCGATGTGAATTTTTTTCGAAGCGGGCATTGTCATTCGGGAACTACAATATATCTTGACGAATCACATGATATATTAATGCTTCTTGAATCCGGCATAATGTCAAAATCAAATGCTGCAACATGTACAAAGCGCGCAAAAATCTTCTAAGTGCCTTTTACAGTAATTACCAGTCTGAAGATTCGTTGGCTCAAAGTTTGCAACTGAAGTTAAAGAGTTAAAATATGTTTTATATTCATTGAAACAGAATGGGACTGTAAGTCACGAAAATAGGTTGTGGTAAGTAAAATAATCTTGCCAACCCCATCTTCCATTTTGTATTTTTCTCTCTGTTCACACCCCGTTTAAAAATCCTTGTTGTAGAATAGTTTTATGTCCTTTGAAAACTCCCCATAACTTTTCTTCCGCTCGAATCTGAATTTCAATTTCAATTTGAATCATAGATAGGTTAACAAAGGTGCGGGAAGCGCCTTTTTGTATTTACATGTATATATTCTCAAACACCGGCAAAAACCTTTAGTTTTGGCTTCCGTCATACAAAGTAGGTTCTTTCAACATCCTATATTCAGTAAATTATCTATATTTAACCACATGACCAGGGAAGTAAATATACAACGGGTACACATAGTCTGCATCTTAATAGACATTTGGGAGGAAATAAAACAAAACTCTTTGACAATCGCAAGAACGTGATGACTTCACCTTTTAAATTGTCAATTTTGTATCGATAAATAGTGACATTCCAACTACCACAGGATGGCACACTAAAGGGTTATTTTCGTGCAACGTGTTTATTATTTTTATCAATTTATTTTTTGTCGTGCTGAAGGGTTGTTGTGTGTCTCGTTTCGTGTAAATTGACAGAAATGCAATGTGAAAGACAATTCTTGATTTCTCGTACAACCATCCATGGTACCGTATACATTTCTCAGTTTTACAAGAATTTAAGAGTTTGTATCAGTAATAATTTACACCTTGACAAGAGTCAGCTACAGACAATAAAAACCCCATTCCCACAAGGATTTCACGTAAAAAATGTTGTTCGTTTTCTCTGCAACGAGACAGGATCTAGTACATCGCGTTAGCTCTTGTCACCACTTGCCTTCCGTAAACTTTACATTTTCATCTTTTCCTCTGAAACCGCTAGGACAATGGAATCAACCTTTACAGGACGCATCTATGGAAGGCCCTTTGCATAGTTTCCTCGTTTCATCGCGATCAGACTACCAACATGGATGTCACGGACAATACTTGTTCCTTATTCATTGTTATTGGCTGATTTAAAAAAAATCTGCCCTGAAAACACAAGGCAAATGGCACCCTTGTAAGATGTGATGATGTACCTTTAACTTGAAACCAATGTTGTCGATGCTGTCTATCTTAGCGTTGACGGTAGAGTCTTTGTACCATAGTTGATTGAGACATTGTGCTCTGGAGAATGGTGACCACCTTGCGATGCCTGGGTGGTTGAGATATTCGATCTGCTGACCAGAAAGTTTGTAACTGATGGACCTGAAGAGGTACCATGACATCATTGTGAACAAGCGATACGAGGTCTGCGTCAGCGGATAAGGTACCATTATTCGTTTGAAGCCGTCCTTCTACCAAAACATTACTCCCGGTGAGGTGGAGAACCAGATGTAGATCTTGATCCGTATCACTGTGTCAGCGTTAGGCACTCGTTTTAATTCGTATTTGTGAAGCTAATCCTCCTGCACCAACTTTCCTCGAAGGTCATTTTGATCAGTTTGTCGATGACATGGTCAACATCATTGGTGGTTCCTTTCTCATTTCCACATCTTACAAGGATGCATTGGTAGTAGTTGTGACGTTTATGACCTCTCACGATGGATTAGATGAACGAACGTCCGGCTAGATAGACCCTGCCCCTAACCGCAAATTTTCGGCGGTAACCGTGTTATATTACAAATGGCAGGTTACGATGTAGTTGCTTGTACTCCTAGATGCCGATTTATTTGCACTTCCTTACAATTAGTTGCGCACACCTTTGATTCTAGCTCTGTATGCAGCCGTGCAGAGTTCAAGACGATCTAGGAGCATGTCGAGGTCAGTCGACAGAAGCACTGTCGGTATGCAACTGCCGTTTTAATCTTGTTGTTAATGTTTGACACGATGTTCACCCAATTCTACCTTCTGTTCGATTTAGGGGTTCTTGAAATGGTCGAGTAGCCTGGTGGCATTTGGGATCTCACCATAATGATCATCGCAAAGACATGATGTCCATGTCGGTGAACAGCAGCCTGGCACTGTCTTCGAACACTACAGCGACCTTACACAGTTGAAGTGGTGGTCGTAGATCAGGGTCTTTGAGAATTCCAAGATGCAGCTTCATTGGTAAACCGGCTTGTGGAATTTTATCTTGGTCTTCTTCATGTGGATCGATACCAGATTCTTGTTGAAGAACACCCGGCTTTCGAAGTGAGGTTTGGCCGCATGCTTAAGCAACTGCTTCTCTGTGGTGTCGAGCTTGACGTCACACTTTTGGATGTTATCCATGCTCCTCTCGAACACCGTGTTGTTCAAGCCTTTGAAAAAGAATTCTTCTCGGAGTCAATCTTGGCCGCGGCTCGAAACCTGGTATTCAAAATACAAAATAACCAATGTTGAATTTTCGTATGCTATATGTACATTTCAAGGAGATACCTCTCATCAGTAGCATTAGAATCGAAACGTAGGAAGCCCAAGATCCAAACATAGCAAGAAGCACTCAAATCCATACAAATCGAAATGGAAAGCCAAATCCGATGGCAGGGACATTTACTAAGGTTCAACCAATTCGGCGAGTGATACAGAACATTTTCTGATTTTGACATCTTAGGATTTTCAAAATAAAGAGAATTAAGGGTACAAAAGTGCATAAGAATGTTAAAGGTAGTTGATATGATGTGATTACAAATTCGCACATTTTTGAGAAAATGAGCTCAAAAGCCTATGTATTTAATTTGATTTATTTCAACCGTAGTAAGTATCCTTTCCAGAAAACTATACCAGATGTGGATTGAAATTTCCTTTTTGACCTTACTGTGACGTCAAAATCTGCTGAGCATTAACCAAAACCATGTGTTTTAAAGCGAAATGTTTGCAGTTCGGTTTCTATGGAAACAGATTAATTGATGTATTTTTTAGATAACAACCCATATCCAGCAAATCTATGAGGCATGCACATTTGAAATATATATACATGTATAGACATCAGAGCTAAAACAAACACAAAAAGGAAACATAAAACCTGCCTTACATTATATTTGTCATGCTTAAATTTGGTCCCAAAATTTTATTGGTAAGTGCAACCTTTAAGATTTTTTTTTATTTTTGCCCAGATCATTCGTCATCACTCATCATTAATATGTTCTCGTCTGAATATGCATGAAATATTTGCCGCTGGACGTTAAGCACAATTCAATCAATCAATCAACGATGTCATCGATACTAAACCATAAAAACGTATACAGTAACATACGGATGGTTATATCCAAGCATTCTACAGATCACGGTTGCGTCTCTTGTGTCAAAGCCTTGGTTGCAAACAGTGCCCCACATACCGTTGTGAAATAATTCAACTCTTCCTTCCCCGATTGTCGGTCCATCTGATAATCGAACCATAATATCTGCAGAAAATATGGATAACAACTTAAGGTTTGTTTTTATGTTATATGGCCTCCTAATAAAATAATTCGAGATATTATTTGAACCGAGAACGATTGCTATATGTATTATATAATTGTAATCTATAGCAAATGGAATCGTTGGGACTTATCAATTGTTGGGATTAAACTTTACTTCATAGAACGCCTTTTCAAAAGAAAAAGCTGTTTTCATTTTTTTTAACTCAATAAAATTTTGCCAAAAATTATATCTTTATAAGTCTTAACAGAAACTTTTGTCGTTTTTATATTTTTTCTATGGTTAATGAGCCTGGTTCAAAAAAGGCCTCTATGGGATTTACAATGTAAAAAGGGAATAACTCTATTTTCAGGGTTTTACAAAAAGACATGTAGAATGCTCATAGAGTAACATATAACTTAAAGTGTATTTGCAAAATTTCTTTCTCATCTCGATGCAACAATTAATATAAGTAGATAGTCGACATGGTTTCATTTTTAAAATTAAGTATTTTAGCAGGCAAAAAATTTCCCCATCTAAAACAGCCTGAAAAATATGTAGTGCTTTTGTTGTTATATTTCATTGGACGACTCATAGGGTTTAATTCTTGACAAAAAAAATTAGTAAAATATTTGTAAGAAATTGGTTTTAAATTTTTGAAAAGCCATTCTACGGAGAACAGTAACCTACAAGTGAAAATTTTCTTGGCAATGTTGTTAGATCTTCAATGCGTTTTTCATGAATATGGAGTTATTTGGTATCAACATTAATTCTGTTGTCAGAAAATTAATACAAACTAAACAGTTATTTTTATTGAATATTTGTTCCAGAGTCTTCCATACTTTCTTAGACCGTATACGTACAATACTGGACGTACTTTAATTCTTTAATTGATTTTGTCATCAATTGCTTTTGATTTATTAACTATCTATCAGTATCAATGACCTTTAACTCTAGAGAGAAAATAATGACATTTTTTTAATCTTTCTGTAATATATGTATCCATAAGTGTATCCATGTATCAGTATTGGTATTTTTGTTATTATATTACCACAATTTACGCCAACTATTTGAGCAGTTGAGCAATTTGACTGTCCCCAGCCACTATGCTGACAAAACGACAAATCTTCTTCATAACCCAAACATTGTACATTATCTAACAAAACTTCGGTATCTCCTTTCCCGAAATGTAATCCAAAATGCACTACCGGACGGCTGTAAAATATAGATATCGGTTAACCAGTAATTTGTGTATGCAATGCGACAAGCAAAACTGCGTGGATTTTTATAGCATTTGATTTTATTGTGATTTTTGTGGGGAAAGTTACAAACAGACTTTATGTTTTTAAAGAAAAGTTGCGTGTAAAACACATCTATCTAAATTTGCTTCCTATTCTGTCTTAACTCCTTAGCAAAAGGGGAGGGCAAGTACGAAAATATAATTAAAATAGAGTGCATTTATCGCACAGAGTCGTTATAAATATTTAAATGTGCAGCTCCGTAGGGCACCAAAATGCAAGTAGTCAATACATCCAGCATGTCAGCTGGAAGCAATGAGAACCAGTGTATTAAAATAATTTGTTTATTTGTTTTTATTTAAAAATCCAGTAAAGAGTTTTAGCATCTTTAACTTCTAATTTGTACATGTTTCATTAAAATTATGAATTTAGTCAATTCGAAATTTACTAGTAATGGTAAAATTTTGAATTGACTTAATTCATAATTTTAATAAAACATATTTATCACCCCGAAACCCCTGCCCCATCCCATCTCATATTTGCCACTGAGATAGAAAAATAAATATGTTCTTGGATTTATAGATAGATATAGACGAAAGATTAGTCTAGATCTTGAATTAATGAGAACCAGAATGAATGCGTCTTGCTGCCATTTTTCGGGCCAACCTGCGTTTTATACTTCTGCTTTTTAAGTAACTTACATAAGATGTCTTCCAATCATACGACATACTACCCTTGCAGCCCTCACGTCAAAATTTTTTCCACACACCGTTCCCCATCTTCCACCATGAAATAGTTCAATGCGGCCTTCGTATGATGATTTCCCACCAAGTAAGTGAATCGGAGCTGTATGGTATAAATAAAAATAAAATAGATATTTTTTGCATAGCAAGAAGTTTTCGTAAATACAACGGAACAATTTTCATACGAAATTTAAGATCTTAAACTTAATTTTGTCGGAATTGTCTGACATGAAATTTTTCAAATAATGTTTTACAGAAATTTGCTGCGTTTGCTAAAATTCAAAAGCACTGAAAATATGGAGAGGCTTCAAAAGTTTAACATTTAGTAGTTGTCCCTGCTGCAAGATTTGACTTCCCATTTCGAATTGTTCACCAGCTTGTTGTCGGACTTGTCTGCCATGAAATTTACCAAACAATGTTTTACAGAAACTGGCTGCATTTGCTAAAATTCTAAAGCACTGAAAATACGGAAAGGCTTCAAAAGTTTAACATTTAGTAGTTGTCCCTGCTGCAAGATTTGACTTCCCATTTCGAATTGTTTAGATTTGACTGCTTCTTTTGCTATGTTTGGATCTTGGACTTCCTATGTTTCGGTTCTAATGCTACTGATGAGAGGTTACTCATTGAATTGCACAAATAGCATACTTGAAATTTTCCATATTTATTCAACATCGTTACTTTTGTATTTCAGTCTGTTTTGATATTTGCGGGAATATTTGAAGTGGACTTTAAAAAAATAACTGTCTTAGGGGGTTTGTAATCATACATACGCATCTCTTCCGAAAAGCTAGCCTTATTCCTAAAGGAATTTAAGTGTTTTAACTTTGTATTGTATTTTTGTTTGTGGTTTCTGTATCGGACTTTAGTAACTAAACTCTTGACGTGATATTACTTAGGGATCTTTAAAATCCAGTGGGTTAAGTTTTTAGCCATTCTTTATTTTTGAAGGCAGTTGTAAATAATTTTCCGTACCATAAAGTATATATGTTTGTATCAGTAAAAAGGTCTATGCACAAAAGATATAAGCTACGACAAAAATGTAATAAAATAAACATCCCTACTTCAACATATATCTGATAAAAACATGCGTTTTTGGACGGTCAATTTTAATTTCTTTGCCAAAGTGACTTTTTATTATTTTTTTTTTATTCTACACTGGATTTATAAAGGTTTTAAGATTGTTCCCTATGTTTTTATTAGCATAATGTGTTTTATTACCTTATAAGGTTTCTTTCGCAAGTTATGATCTTAAATTTCCCGAAAGACTTCCATTTTGAAAATTTTCTTATTTTTCTTTGCAGTTTAAATTTTTTATTGTGAATGTTTGCATTATTGCCCTAATGTTGTTATTTTATTCTTGTCCTAACGTAAATAGCACACTGTATCAAAAACCGGAATGTTTCCAGAATTTCTAGGTCCTATTTTATGGATATTTTACCGCTTTGTTATGTACAAAACAGCAAAATTGTCCACAATTTTCAAACCCCCTTTTTCTTATCAGTTCTTTAAATTTAATATATATTGAAACCTACAACGACCGTAATAATACTGCAAGAATATAATAAACAGTTAAAAACTTGGCCTTCTCCGCATTTGCCTCTTTATCATCCCTTGACCAATATCAGCCCGCGACTGGTGCCTAGTATGAGGTCGTTGGATGAAAACTAAGCTAATATGATCATGTTTTAACTTCTTTAAGAATATTACCAAGACAACTTTGCATTATTTATAATTATCAAACTGATTTTTTTTGTCATATTTATATAGCTTTACAAGACTTACGCTGTAATAAACATTATGTCTTGAATGTTCATTTTGACTGGAACGCCCACAATTGCTACGCGAAGCATATGAGCTAGGGGATAAATATTATAGTAGTACTTATCGTTAACTATGGTGAATTTTAATATGATATTTAATTTTGTACATTTCAAGCAGTGGCCTTTCATCTGTATTACATAAAATATAATTATATTATACACCTCGAAAAAGATTAAGCACCCCAAAATATTTGTCAGGATTGCTGATTGAAAATTCGGTTTAATTTTTATTTTGTTAAGCAATGTTTATAATTTCAAAAAAAATTAAAAGGATGTGAGCTTCAGGTGTGACATTTAAATCAGACACGTTTTTCCCCACGTGCAACTTGCTCCCTTCTTTCACGTCCGATATGCACTATTTTCTTGTGAATCAATATGTATTAAAGTCTTGAATTTCTGAATGCACATCATTTTAAGAAAGAATGGCAAGAAGAGGGATATCAGAGGCGTAGAGATGGCAAATTATTGGCATGAATTCCGCAAGTATGTCCTTCAATGCTAAAGGTAGACAGCTTGGCATCATAACACAGTGATCAGCCGTTTGGTCAGTAAACATATTGCCACCCAAAATGTTAAGAACCGTCCTCGATCTGGTCGACCATCTGTAACAACCCAACGTGAAGAAAGGAGCCTTGGTAGATGCGTCAGACGAAATCCGTTTGAAAAAAGCACCAGTTTTAAAAGGCTTAGTTACCTGGGCGTAATCTCTCAACCAGAACAATAAGACAGCGTTAAAAATCTAAGGGACTGAAGTCAAAGAGAGTTGACGATTGCCATCGCACGGGGAGGTTGGCCTGGTGCAGAGCAAGGCAAAACTGGCGACAAATACACTGGTCAGACAAGAGAAGATTTTTGCACTGCGTAACTGACGGTTGAACCCGTGTTTGGATTTCTCTATCGCAGCTTACACTCCAAGAAACATTGTTCCAACAGTACCTTTTAACGGGCTCAGTAATGGTATATGGCCGTGTCTCGCATGATGATAGCTGGATTTGGTATCAATCAATGGCAACCTTAATGGCGAAAAGTACACCTGGTACGTGCTTACACCTGTAGTTATGCCTCGTTTTGACAACCACACATAAGCGTCAAGATCTTTATTCATGGATGACAACGCTGGACCTCATCGCTCTAGGGCAGTAAAGGCTTATTTAGTGAATGAATCGTTCAACACTCTTCTTTGGACAGCAAGAAGTCCAGATCTCAAATCTATAGAGCATCTGTGGGGCAAATTGGGTAGGCGAATATAGGCTTTGTAGCCTCCTCCACGGACATGCAACAGTTAGAAGCTCACTTGCACCGAGAATGGCGACAAATTACGCTTCAACAAATGAGACATCAAACTGGCAGAATGCGGCGCAGGGTTGCATCAGTCATCCAGATACACAGTGGATATACCCGATATCGACTTTTCGATGAATAATTATCAATGTGTGGGTCATGATTGACACTTTTTAATGTGATTTGACAATTCAAAAACATTTTGTAGATTTCACTGACAATACGTATTTTAAGTGTGAAAACTGTCCATATTTTGATGTCATGATTAGTGAATTAAAAAGTGTTATATTACGATGATAATTTTGTTTTCTTGTGTCCAATAATGCAAAATTTTATTTGAAAAACATGTTTAGATTGAATGGCAATTTATCATCAGTCACAAAAACGTCGAATCTGAATCACTTGAAAAAACACGGGGTGCTTAACTTTTTTCTAGATGTATAAAAACGTGGCATCTAATGGGCCCAATATATGTCATTCATTATGTATTTTGCAAAAATATTACCCCATACCCATAATTTTTATTAAATAATTTGTGAAACAATTGTCCATGTGTGAAAAAGAAACAATAATGTATAACATTTACACTGTCCGAATAATGGCCTAAATTTTGGTGAAATATTTCATTAAAAAATTTCAGAAAATCATGATACTTGGAATAGGCATGAGAGCATCGAATCAACTGCGAAACATAAACCATGTAGGCAGGGTAAGCAGAAATATTGCCATATAAATATGGGAATTATACAATGGCAAAGTTGAAGTCATCCCGTTTGTCGTAAATGTTAGATACAAGTTTTCACTCTTGGTCAATTTCGAAGAATAAATCTAGGTATAAAGCAGAGTCTGTGGTCTTTTTTTAATTTCTAGTTCGCTGGAATATATTGCGTCGAGATGTTCACATAACGTTGGGTTATTCAATGACAAAACATAATCAATATAGCGAAAAGTAAAATTAAGCGATCTGCATGGCCAATTTACTTTTGTTATTTCACAGGAGTCCTTGAATTCTGCATCAAACGAGTACAAAAACAAGTCGGCTAGTAAGGGCGCACAATTTGTGCCCACTGAAATGCAAACGGTCTGTTGAAAAACTCGCTCCAATAATTCTAAATAATGTTGTCAATCAGAAATTCCAGCATTTTGAAAATATCGCCTTCACTGTATTATTAACACAAGCGATGTACACCGTTCTCTTACAAAGTAAGATATCTTTTAACCTAAAACCAAATATTAATACATTGATTTTTCATTTTGTTTAACAAAAGACTGATGTATCAATTTCTTAAGACGGTCTTTAAGTTGTGAATGTGGAATCGTGGTATAAACGGCAAATAAGTCAAATGTTTGAATACTTGTAAAAAATTTGGATTTGAGGTATTGATGCAGATTAACGCTAGTGGAGTACGCTTTATCACAGTACTTTTGAACGCCTTCCTTCGAGTTTCCCGAATAGAAGGATTGTTCCCTTTAAGTATTGCACGTGTTTATTGACTGAATTCAATCGGTCTTTGTTTTACAAAATAACCATTTTTATTCGTTTTCGGGTTTCATTTACAGATTTTGTGATTAAAAAAAGTATGTAATCTTAGTAAACAATGACAAATCAGATATATTTTTTGAAAAGTCAGGTCTCAAACTTTTATATAAAATACATGGTTTTCTTTTCATTTTGGGATGCTTTTGTCCCACAGAAATAGGTGTTTTGTGCACTGGGGTTATCCAAGCACACGTACTATCGGATTAATGATCTTAGTTTGTTCTCTAATGAACGGTTAATCAAAATCAATCTTTTCCTTATTTTCCTCGAACTGTGATAGAGTTTTCAATTGAAAAAAGTTAATATGAAAGCTATTAGTGCTAGCTATTCCTGACCACAACATGGACTTGTGTGGACTTGTCCTCTCTCAGCTGACCCTTTGGTTTAATTTTCTCTTGTTTTCACTTTTAATACTGTATTTATTTTAGTACTTTGCCACTCCGTCATTTTCTATTAACCTTAAACACATCATTAAGCCGCTTGCACTGTAGTGGCATCATTAGATAAAAAAAAGTAAAGGTATTTTCGGATTGCAGCCTTCGTGAATTGATTTATTTTGGCATTTCGCGTGTACATATTTTTTTTCGAAAAAATTAATACACCGCGAATATTACTATTTTTAGAGTATTCAGTTGTTTCGCCTGAAATCAAGTTTTGACACATATTGACGGATTAGTTTTATATTAAATCATTGACAATTTGCCATCGCTACTCACTATGTTGATATGATTCTTTGACCACTCCAAGCAATACCTACAGAATAAAAGATATAAAAATTGTAAAAAAAGAAAAACGCCAACCAGGAAATGTATATATACATTCCGACAAAAGTTAAGCGCCACCTTATTTATTTTGTAAATATCTTTTTTAAAATTTTAAAATTTATATTTATAACATGTGGTTTTGCGACCACATATTTGTCAACGTAAACTTCAATTTGACATGCGATACGTCATCAATCGATTATTTTGTGTTGTGTAAAAACCGGTTTTTCAGTTAGTGTGATACGTAATTACACAAGGCATGTTTGTCAATTTT
>JAULBM010008418.1:0-11764 GCA_032357055.1 Geukensia granosissima
GTAAGCTTGTATTTATATGAATGTTGAAATCTTTGTTATTTCTCTATAGATGGTTCTTTATTTCCATTCTTACCGGCAATAACCTGCAATTTATTTTTATACATGTGTACGTGTTTACATCATAAAATGCAACATAATCGAATAACGCGGAATGTATAAAGGTTATATATATATAATATAATACAACATAACTTTTTTGTAATTTGGTTGACATGTGATGTTGCATATAATTACACTGCAGTGTTTGTCTTATCTTATATTTAGCAAACAAGATTAGTGTTTGTCTTATCTTATATTTTGCAGACAAGATTAGTCTGCAGGATTTTATAAAGGGTACTATGCGAGACAACAAGATTTTTCAAACGGAGATTATCGAGTACCGGTTGCGTTCGCAGGACAATCAATATAACGTCTGACGCCGGCCAGAAAAGGTCCCTTCAGAGGGACAAGAAATGTAACTAAGTAGGACAAGGAGATATTTGTATATCATACGTGTAAAACCAGTATTACAATCAAGTAACGGACAACGAAATCAATACAGCCATTCCAGACAGTCCGGATATTTTGCTTTGAAAAATTAATAAAAGGTCTTATATCCAATTAGGCAAGATGCCATTCTGAAAATTAAAATAAACCGATTTAGACGGGTTACATTGTACATGTTGTACCTAATACAGGACCACAAACAATGTATTCGAACCTCCAGACAGATGCCCGCGTCTATTTTGCCTGGTTTCGCCGTCTTTGTTGTTTCATTCGGTATTTTGTCTAAGCACCTTGTCTTTGTTCATAATCCTCTTTTGACATTTATTCTGGTTAGGTAAAATTGGAATAAGTATATAAAAACAGGCATCTTAAAACTTTAAAACGTGGAGTTTAATTGATAAATTAGGAATAAATTGTTTCAGAGTAGTCTTTGAATTCTTGTATATATTTCTCAGCGATTCCCAAGTGATCATTAATTACTCAAACGTCTTTATAAAATGTTTATGTTCCATTATGCATTGGAAATCTAAATTACCATTCGCACCGAAAGTAAATTAATGGTCATTGCATTGAGATAGACGACTACATATAGCAAAATTATGGAAAAACCTAATGGTGTGGCAACGTAATTCATTAACCCGATGTTATTTTAACATTACCGGACCAACGTTAAATCCATCTTCAGTGCACAATCCGATCAAACCTAGTGACACTCTAGCCCAGTAACACAAGAGACGGCTAACCATATGTTTTATTCTGTATTCATAAGACAAATAATTAGAAATTAAAAAATCTTAAGCTTCTTTCGTTCATCTTTTCCATTGATCGTTTCATTGTTGGTTGAATGCCACATTCACTAATATTAACTTGTTGGCCAGTATATGCAGCAGAAGGTAGGGAAATGACAAACCCTGTTCAATTGTTTCACTGTCTTTAAGACAGTAAAATGGTGTTCTTTCTATTAAGTACTTTAATAGAAAATGTTTTAAAAATTGAAAAGACACTATGTGCCCGATCCAAGTCAGGAATTGTGGATATAAATTTGTTTTTATGTTTATTGTTTAGTTGGGGCGATTTGAAGCTTTTCACAAAGAGTGGTATTCCACCCTTGTTGAAGGCCTTGTAGAGACCTCTAAATTTGTAAATCTCTACGTATTTCTCGTGGATAGAGTGCAGTCTCTCTGACATTTTTACCATTTCTTTTCATTTTCATATTGCTGTTACAGTAATTAAAACCTGCATTGTCAGGCAGATCCGTTAGACACAGAAGTAATTGCAGAATATAGAAGTCCTTTCAAAGCCTTCAACAAAGGTGGGAATTCCACTCTGCATGACGACGAGTTCTACATTGCCTTAAACGAATAGGAGGTATAAACAAAATCTTCATCATCATACATGAAAATCGATCTCAGATTTGAAAAGATTTACAATGTATGTAATTGTGGTAAAATAACGTTTTACCGTTTAACTGTCTTTTCAAGAACAATCCAAGATATCACAATGAATGCAGTTGAATTGAACTACCGATATATTTGGATAAATGTGAGCACCTGGGTTCTCAGTCTAAAAACTGGTACAAAAAATTCCGTCAAAATTCATGCTGACGAAGGTACTCTGGAAGCAAAAATGGGGACATATTACTTTTTCTTATACATAATATATATATATAAGTAATCAATTGAAATATAAAACTTTAAATGACATTGCATAAAATGTTGTCAGCAATATTTACTTGTATAAATTACAAAACCATAAACGGCGAGCGGGTTTAGGAAATATGTTTCCCGGTCTTTTGCAAGGAGTAAAACTCTTAAAAAACGGGTGTCCGTAGGTTTGGCTAGATGCATAAATTATCAATCAGTCACGGACGAACGTTACCACCGCGTCCGGTGTACGGAGAACACTACGCTCTCTCTAGCTTAAGATCCATGTGCAACCGCTCGCAATAAGTGGTCTGTTGGTATCCAGTTGGTTCCCTAGAAAATATGATATTCCAGCTCTGTTATTAATATTGCAGTTCTTTTCTCCTCAAGAGGACAGGATCCGTTTTTCAGGGCTTGTTTGGAGAATGCAATTCCTTATTTCGTAGAGGAGCTAGAAAAGGCTAAAGTTTTCGTCCAATATCAAACCTCTCTTTTACTTATTGCAGTTCAAAGATGTTGCTCTAGTCACCGTTTTTTTTGGTTTTTCTAAAATTTATTACTGAATATACGAACAAAATATGTCCTTGAACGTTCATCAAACAAGTTATCAACCAATCAACCGTCGATTAAATATTAAGTTGATACTCTTTATAATTTAAGACCGAAGTATCGAACGATAGGAGAAAAGTCCAGAATCTTGACAACAAAAACAATGACGAAACATAACAGAACACTAAAAACAAACTTATAGGTCACAAAAACATGAAACAGATGCTACAGCAGATCATTTGGCATTTATTGTATCTGATAAAAAATAAAATGACGATGTTACATGTAGGCATGACACAGTTTTCATATAAATATCTTTTTCCACCTGTAATGTAATGTACTAAACTAAATATATATATTTGATCTTATTCCACAATTTGTGGAATGCCAACAGTTTGCAGAAAACTCGTCTACCAAATTCTACAAAAATAATATCAATCATTAAATCCATCATTTTATACTTTCAGTGTATTTAATAGAAGAAGCAGTAATTTCTCTTAAAAACTAACACATTTTTTTTATCTAAAACCAAATATTGATATCTTGCATTTCCATTTTGTTTAAAATACACTGATTTATCACTTTTTTAGACGGTCTTTAAGTTGTGAATGCTGAATCATGTGATAAAGCGTGGAAATGTCAATAGTTTGATGAGTATGTTTTATCACA
This sequence comes from Geukensia granosissima, assembly GCA_032357055.1. Taxonomy (NCBI): domain Eukaryota; kingdom Metazoa; phylum Mollusca; class Bivalvia; order Mytilida; family Mytilidae; genus Geukensia; species Geukensia granosissima. The sequence continues at coordinate 3,348 of JAULBM010008418.1, forward strand.
GTATTTTTGAAGACTTTCCTTGACTATGGACAGTATAGTTTTAAAATACAAAATTACCGATGTTGAATAAATGGGATATTTTCGTAAGCTATATGCACATTTCAAGGAGTAACCTCTCATCAGTAGCATTAGAATCAAAACATAGGAAGTCCAAGATCAAAACATAACAAAAGAAGCACTCAAGTCAAAATAAATCAAAATGGGAAGCCATATCCAATGGCAGGGATATCTACTAAGTGCGATACTTTTCGAGGCCTTTCCATATTTAAGTGTTTTAAAATTTTTACAAACAATTTCAGTAATTTAGAAAGATCCTTGGTGAAGCACCTAGATGAACCCTCTATATATCTTTCTTTATTTGGACACGTGTGTAGCTTTGGTGTCTCACATAAAGACTTGTTGAGTACGCTTTATCACAGTACTTTTGACGACTTTCCTTGACTGTGGAAGTATGGTTGTAAGTACTTAGTAAAGCACCTAGATGGACCCGCTATATATTTTTTTTATTTGGACACTTGTGTATCGTCTACAAGGGGTTCGTAAAAGAATAGGGATATTGCGATTATTTCATTCTCCTGCATAATGTTTCGTTTAGTTGTATGGCAATCTACTCATTACAGAAACCTACCTGATTAATGCTTAAAGTCACTTTGGAGGTCTCCTGAAAATTTGTTTTGAAATCCCCCGCTTCAACACATGGTGAATGTTAACAAAAGATGACCGACGTCACGTAGATAAGGCAAGTCCATTTTTAGTAGGGTGTCAGTTATAGCAATTGAAGTTATCTCCCACTGACCACAATTTTTGTGGTCTATGAATTTTAATGCCATTTAATATAATAACTTCACTAAATATTTTTTTTCGCATTGGAAATGACAGTTTATTATTTAATATGCACTCATTTCATGTGTTCCCGTTAAATTTTGCAAAAAAAACCACCCCTTCTAAAAATGGACTTGCTGTATTAATAATTTTTGTTTACTTTCAACGTGTGTAGAAGCGGAGGATTCAAAACAAACTCTCAGGACACCTTCAAAGTTTATATATTTTAAATATTAATCAGGAAGGTTTTCAGTTACGCTTTTATGTAATGAGTAGATTGCTATGTATTTAGACGAAAAATAATTTAAGAGAATGAAATAATCGCAATTTCCCCATTCTCTGACGAACCCCTTTACAGACAGTAGATTTGGTGTCTCGCATAAAGAAGCAAGATCTGACTAGTCTTCCTTGTTAATACCAAACGAAGACAGAACTAACCTCTGTGGTCAACTTTCTCATGACAGCAGGGTTCTTGAAAACTAATTAGCTTTGTGCTCATCGGTCCTTGTTAATTTTTATCTAATTCTGAATAAATGATCTGACAGTCATTCAGAGTGGGTGTAAATATCTACTTTTTTTCGGTTCGCCCATTGCCTAGCATAGTTCCTCACTGAATCAATGAACAGCATGAAGTTCCGTGTAAAATCAATTGAAACTGAAGTACAGGCTCTTGGCTTGGCACAGCCACATAAAGTGTGCAGGAGTTAAAATTGTTTTTAAGCGCTCAACCCTTCCCTTACCTGATACATTTTGTACATTAGTGTGGCAAAGGTGTTTTTCATCTTGGAGATGATATTTCTACAGTGTTTTATTAAAACTATGTATATATGTATATTTTCTATATATATTAGTATTCGCGGTTTGCAATTTTCGCGGATTATTCTCCTGGATATGTTCGCGGGTTCTATTTTTCGTGAATACTGCTTATTCATTTGAAATATCTAGGTCAATTGTGGTTTTTCGCGTGTACATATTTTCGCTAAAAAAAATTAAGACCGCAAAGGTAGTGAAAATTAATAGCCCGCGAATATTACAACTTTTACAGTTTGTAGTGCAGCGACAATTAAAAAAACAATAAAAGCTAATATGGTGTACCTACCTCGCACAATACTCGATGTTTCTGAAAGCTGGTCAAAAATCCTAAAATAATTGATATCAAACCTGATTATCTTGACTTAAACGTACACCATGTCCAGCTGTATTTGGTGTAAAAATTCATAAATAGACCAAGAAACAAGGTATTGTGCAGATACTAAAATTAAGAAGTACCGACAGCATGAAGGGCAAAATGTAACATAAAGTTGACTTTATAGCACTTAACTTAACTCTAACCCTAACTACCCTAACCAGAATCCTTCTTGCTGGTGGATTATGTCCCTGGTGGTATTTACAAGCCCATGCAGTTGCCACATGAACTTATCAAGTAATATTTTACCGAAATTTGCTGCATTTGTTAAAATTCCAAAGCACTGATAATAAGAAAAGGCCTCAAAAGGTATACCACTAAGTTGTTGTCCTGTCGCCGACTTTGGCTTCCTGATTTGATTTGTTTGGATTTGAGGGCTTCGTGTGCTATCTTTTATTTCCAATGCTACCGAGTAGGGATACCTCCTTGAAATTTACATGTAGCATACCAAAATTATCCATATTTATTCAATATTAGTAATTTTGCATTTTGAAACCACTGCGTCGATACCTCTACTGGTTCATTATGCCTCTAAAGGTATTCACCAACCCAGCTGCCAGACTTGTTTCACACCAACCCAGCTGCCAGACTTGTTTTATATAAAATTTATCAATCAATTTTTACAGTAATTTGCTTCATTTGTTAAAATTCCAAAGCACTGAAACTAAGGAGGGGCCTGGAAAAGTATTGCACTTACTGGTTGTCCTTGCCGTCGAATTTAGCTTACCATTTCGATTGGTTTAGATTTGAGTATTTCTTTTGCTTTGTTTGTTTCTTGATTTACTTCCCATATGTTGGTCCTAATGCTACTGATGAGAGGTTACACCTTGAAATGTACATATATCATATTAAAATTCTCCATTTTTATTCAACATTAGTAATTTTGTATTTTCAATGTTTATTTCCAAGAAACCCACCTTCAAAGTTCTTATTAATTATGATAAAGATAAGTTTATTCAAGCATTAGTCGAGAGTAATTTGTCTAAAATTATGAACATTATCTACAACCTTTCGATAAAAGGAAGTATGATTTTCCGTTCGTAATCAGTTTTCTGCTGGCGCAGCTTATCTTAAAATCTTTATCTTTATAATTATGAAATAAATTTTTAAATGTTTATTGTTACTGAATCCTTGACCTAATAATTTGCCGATGATATAAAGATTACGATCAATTACATCTTAAATATAACTCCATACCGGGAGAAACAGACAAGTTGAGAAATATATAGGTTATTCTCAAAATACGTATACGTTTTGATTTTCAAATCATGTTTAAATCTCGCATTTAATTACTCCTTTTTCGAAGCTGTCAGTTTGCTTATCATTATGGCATGTGTTTTTAGTATATGGAGGTATAGTTACTGCTATTTCATTAGATTAACGCAGGTAGAGAACACTTCATCATATTTTCATTATATGGTTTTACCCATACATATTTATTTGCTGAACAAAAATCAGTGATTTTCATAAAAATAGTGACAGAAATCATTGAATTTTTTTTCTTACGAGAGACTTCAGAATCAATGTCTAAATTTATTGTTTCATTAAAAACCGTACGTTTTTTATCCATCATTACTAGGGCTTTTACCGTAATAATACTAAATACACCAAAAACAAATGTGATAGCACTTTATTTTGATTCTACATAAGAATGAAGTATAATTTAAACCAACATTTTAAAGTGTACTTAATTCTTAAATGTTCATAGAAAATTAAATGTGGCCAATAACAACAAAATAACGTTTTTGTTGGAAAACATTTTGGATTCCAACAAAAACGTTATTTTGTTGTTATGGGCCACATTTAATTTTCTATAAACATTTTACAAAGTTGGCACAACAAGTTTAGTAAAACCACAGACAAAAGTTAATTATAATTATTATTAAAGAGGAACTATTTGAAGTTACATTATTTAATTGTATAAAAATAGGGGATGTGGCATACCTGTCTGTTAAACAGCCATCCACCAAATGGCAATCGTATTTAAACTTCTAAAAAACCCGTTATGGCATTTAAAAATAGTATGCTTCCGATTATTATTTTTGACGTGTTAAATCTCATATCTTTTGAACATACATGCTTTTGAAGGATGTACCTTTGGTAATTGGTCCTTCAAATTTTCCTTAGTGTTACTGTTTATGGTGAAAGGTAACAACATGGACAATAACGCCACATATAAAGAGGCGGGTATTTAAAAGACAACAATGACATTTTAGCTTATGAATCTATATTTCTTTGTGCATGTTGTGTTTACTTGTTTAGAAAAAAAAATGTGAATGTTCTGATTGCTCTTGAAATAATAATATTTTCAAGCAGTAATTAAAAGATAACACAACAGATAAAAAATATATACTTCAATCCATTTTACATTGTGAAATAGGAACATTTTAACTCAGACAATGACAACTGTACACATGTACATAATGTGATGATTCCAAAGATTATAAGCTTCTCTTTGATATTGTGCAATAAGGAAAACAATAAAAAATGTGAACTTCAGCGGACGAAAGGAACACGACACATATATATTTAATTTTATATACAATAAACTATGAATAAATATGTTACTTAACGTAATATATTTATGACAATCATTTTGAGGAAGACAATACTTAAACAATAATCATAAATAGGGGCTGGGAGATTTTTGTCATTGGAGTTCAAATAAGGGCAATTTGATAGGAGCGGGAAATTGAGCTTGAGTAACCTGCCAAGTGCCGACCAAATTGCAACGGTTATTTCCGGGTTCTTTAATGTCAGTGAACGTATCATTTCTCTCAACAAGAAACCATGTGTAAATTACAATCCGATATATGCCTAAACTAAAGAGCCTCTAGGTCCTGACTGAGAAACCGAGTAACGCCGGCTTCTCTCAGTGAGTTCGATAATCTAGAAAAGTACATCAAGCGAAATCTTTTGTACCAAGACAATTGAACAATCTATTTTGATGTAGCAAAACTACGCGTGCCCTCAGATGGGAATTGTAAAGTTTTTCAACAAGAGCTATTCACATTGAGTGTAATCTTATGGTCTGTAAACCCGGAACCATGTCACCATCCGGAATCCGGATATCTCTTAAGACTATTTTTGGATATTCTTATGTATATAAAAGGAGATGTGGTATAATTATCTATGCGACAGCCATCCAAAACGTGTAAATCACAAATTTCTACAGGTGACCCTAAAACCTTCAATAATGGGCACATGTTCACATCCTATTGCAAGCTGCTGCAAAAGGCGTCAAAAATTAAATGTGATGCTATTACTATATTCAAATGTAAAACTATTGACCAAACTAGTAAACAACTTTAAACAAGTAACACTAACACATAAATACAATGACATCCACGAGATAATAGGTTCCAGGCTAGGGACAGCACAAAAAGTATGTGCTTGGGTCAAATAAGTTTGTGAGTACTTATCCCCTCTTACCTTGGAAAGTGGGGTAAAACACACTCTAAATATCAACAGCACAAGATTTAACTCTTGAAGTTTATACAAACAGCGAAGACCATAACAAATAAAACAAGAGACAACGAGATGTACCAACCTTAAAAAAATCTTCGCTGTTTCTGACAGCTCGTTTAAAATCCAAAGTCGATAACAAACCTGGTTCTCTTAATCCAAGACATCAATCAAAACACACCCGGTTTGATAAAGTGTTTAAGTATCATTAACAGCCAACGAAATTGTTCTAAAATTAAAGAATATCTATATCATTAGGATAAACATTTAACAAAATAATGACTGTAAATAGTATTGATGAAAATAATTGTACAGCGAGTCAATATTGATACCAAAGAAAACAACATTTAAAGATCTTAATATAGTCTTATAAAGATAAGATTTATGTTAAAGTTCATTCATGTCACTGGCAAGTTCCAATGTGTTGTTTTTAAACTTAAGAACTTTGTTTACCTCATTTCAGTAAAAGGGTGTTTAGGTGTGATATTCTGTATTTCAGTAGGTGTGATATTCCGTATTTCAGTAGGTGTGATATTCCGTATTTCAGTAGGTGTGATATTCCGTTTTTTTATCAATTTTCTGCAGGTACAATGTACAACAAAACTATAAAATGATATCTTAATATTTATGTTAAAATCTTGTTAAAGTATTAACTAAGTGGTAACGAAATCCTTGACTTATTAATTTCGCTAGTAATACAATGTTACGTTCAGTAAAATCTAAAACATCGCTGCATCCAAGGCCAAAACGGACAAGACGAAAGTACGTTGTATGTTGTACATTTCATTTTCAAAACTGAAATCATTAGTAACACGCCATCCCTCGCGCGGGGGAAGTGAACAAAATACACCGCATTAAAATTTTCGAAGCGCCCGTTGCATGGATTGGCCATTTTTGGCCATTCTACATATGTTTAACAAGTTAAATCTCATTGGTTTTGTTGGTCCTAACCCGAAAATAGTCTGTGAACAAAACGTTTTCAAAAATGACATATTTCGTAGTTCGAAAATCTTTGTTCGTTGCTCTACCACAGTGACTTTAATTTATCTCCTGGCAGAAAAAGTGAACGGCCACTTTATATATCCCTGAGTCCAAAAATTGTGCGAGATTTGCTATAATATAAATAATTCCAAAAAATGTAACTCGAACAAAACTCAGTTTCATGACAATATCAAATAACCTATGTTTAAACAGAACATCACGATGATTCGTTTAACCAAAGCAATGAATCGGGATTTTGTATGGATTTATAATACTTAATATCAATTAAAGAGATCGCTGTTTGGTCCAATTATCTATTTTTCGTATAATAACACAAACTATTTTGGTAAACATACAATTATTTCAATGTTTACTGCCTCATTTTGAAACATCAGTAACGTTGATCTGTCTCACTTAAATCTCACTGGTACTATCAAAGACGATATTTAACATTCAGAAAAAAACCAAAAAAGTATTTGTGTGAAATGGCAAGGTGTTGAATTTTATTTTGAGGTAAAATTATGTTAAAATCAACGAAAACTACCTGTAATTAACTATCATTTTGGTTTTTATACGATACGATCTCAGTAACTATATTATGACAAATCCGTCATCGTCAGTGTATTCTGTCTATGAATACAAACGTACCACAGCTTATCTTTTGTAGTGATCAACCGATTGATATTCTGAACCAATGATTCCTTGTAAGAAATATGTTGTATGATTATTTTTTTATGTTTCCAGCTCCCACTCTTTTTAATGAAAGACTAAAAGGTTTATTTACATCAAATTTTATGGTTTTTTATTTCGTCCAACTATCAAATTTCAGTCTCGTACCGTTTTTGAGTTACAAGTTTGTAAAATTTGGCCACGCCCAGATTAACGAATTTCAAAACTTATTTATCATCCGTTTTAATGTTGTTTTTTTATTTGATTCCGATATCTGCAGAAATAAGTTGCTTTTATTCGTGGATTCTTGCATTTTTGTCATTCAAAGAGGGTGGAAATAGCCAAAAAATGTCATTTTGTTATATTGTAATTAGGTATCGAAAATTTTGCGGGATGAGATTATTACATTGGATTCCTCTCACTTGCATACACTTTGCCAGGGGGGTCAAAGAGTTCGGACAAACCCCTCCACTTGAAAACCAATAGGCACTAAAACTCGCAATTCAGATTGAAGTCCGACTTAATGTCAAAAAACGTGACAGTCTAAAATGCAAAAACAGTGCCAGGAAATACATGGCTAGATTGCAAGATTTTGCATCAAATACCCGGCTAGCCCCGTGTCATGAAACAGAAGAGTAATAGGCAACGCCATGCAGTATGCGTTCGAGTAAAGTGTTTAAATTTTAGCTGCAAACAGGGTAAACTATGCTTTATTTTCATTTTTGAGTTACTTTCACACGTGCTTTTTATAAAAATTGTATTCGAAAAAAGAACGGAAATTACAGCAGACATATTATTGAAGGTGAATTAAAACCCCGGTCAAATACAAACGAAACATAAATCTCAATCTCCTTTGATTAAACTAGGGAATTTTTGATTGATTGATTGAGTGGTGCTAAACGTCAATTGGCAAATATTTCATGCATATTAAGCATAAGAGCATATTATTAATAAGAAAAATGAAAGAACCTGACTCTGGAGTGACGCCATTGCCCTTTCTCTGCGTACCCATGTCTAAAACGATGATAGTTTTAAGAAGGGCACAATAATAATGAAGAAAAAAAATATGTCAAAAATCTAAGAACTGATCAGGATGATATTAAAAAAACTCCAAAGTGATTGTACACAATTAAATACATCAACCCATCAAAATAGTCATACATTTTAAAGCTGGACACGTGATTCCTGCAATTTATTTATAGTCATTTTAAGTGTTTAAATGAGTTAAACCTAGATGAAGTAACTTAATCCCTGATTTATAGATTAAGCAACGTTTACATTAAGAAACTTTAAC
>JAULBM010008429.1:0-11763 GCA_032357055.1 Geukensia granosissima
GACAATAATGCCACATCTCCTATTTTTATATCAATAATCACTTCCTTTAATCACGCTACTTTACGTGAAGTTTTTTCATAAGTAGACATATATTTTTAATCAGTTGTTTTGATTCAGGTAAGCCTCCTGCCTTATTTCTTATAATTGTTCTGCGGATTTTCTCTTTTCTTATTACAAGAATAACAACGGTGATAGAATTATTTTGCTCAAAATTATTTTTTAATTATCTAATAAAACTCAGAAGGAAAGTTTTCATGTTGAATTAAAGCAATCAATAGAATGTAAAAAGATGCCCACGTTGACCATTTACCAAAACGTTTTTTTTTAATATGCCCTGGGGGTGGTCACTACATTTTGATATGCCTTTCTGTGATTCCGCCAGCATGTAGAATCCTTACTAAGGGACGCGTTCATTGGCTGAGCGTGATGTTTAAATGCTTAACCACCCTGTTAGAAGTCGGGTTAAGAAATTGGTTGCCTGATTTTTCCGAAAGAAGGTAAAACTCCTCCTAAATTCTCAACCAACTTTCCCCCAAGCTATAGTAAAACAGTCGGCCGGTATCACATAGAAAGAAGTTTTACGAATTCAGGCCGTTATAAAGAACACTTTCAACGACTCATATAGTGCAGTTGTGGTTATGGGCAGTTGCAAAAGCGTAATATTCCACACCTGCATAAACCTTCTTAATTTGGCAACATGTTACAAGGTAATAACCCGGCCTGACACCCTCCCCTGCCCTTTGTAAGGCATATTGTGTGCCAACTTGATTTGGTCCTTAATATGCATGAAATGTTTACCACTGTGTGTTTAGCTACAAACAATTAATCCTAATATATGACATTTTCATTAAAAAGTTTTTTCTTTATTTACATTAAACAAATAAAGTCATTGTGTAAACAAATTATCAGGGTATTATAATCACTGATAACAATGTAACAGCCTATCGAATGTGAGACTACACTAAGCTTAAACTTTTATCAAACTTCCTTGTGACTGTACAATGGATCTGCACATGATGCAATATTGTTTACTGCTGTTAAGTTTACTGTCATTAAAAGATTCAGGTAATGTTGCATAGCGTAGCTAAAATTTTTCCTTAAATAAATGTAAAAATAAGAATTTTAATGTTGCTACCAATGACTTTTTAGTAAAACAAAATTATACTTGTTTTGGACAATCTTATGGAGTGGTAGTAACAGTTTATACTGCGGAAAAAACATTTAAAATTCATTGTAAAAATGAGCACGCAGACGATTACAATAATTGCTTACTTCAGGGCTATCGCAGAAAAAAATCTAAAAACTTGCCAGAACCTTCAATGTAATTTCAGCTTCGGTTATATAGATGATATTCATTTATGAAGATGTCTTGATTCGGAAATTATCTTCGCCTCATCATCAAAGACACAACAGCCACACCCAAGTCTGCTTCATTCCTTGACCTTCACATTTAATTACACAAAAGATGAACGCTTCATACAAAACTATATGACAAACTTCGGCTTTTCAGTAATCAACTTTCCGTTCATTGGGCTAGATAAAAACATTCCATTTGCCCCAACGGATGGCGTAAGCATTTCCAAGCTCATGCGTTTTTCAGGAGTAATTGTCCAGTATCTAGACATAGCTTAGTCTTTGACACGGAAAAAGTGATAAGTTGCTCCACGTTTGAAGTCATCACTCTAAAAATTGTATACTTGTCAGCGGGTGTGGCGTGACAGATGAAGACGGATCCTTTTCTGTGAAGATGCCAAGTAACCTAAACAGGCTGTTTACTTTGCCTGGAGGTAGTAATAACTTAAAGCCTTACTCTTTGCCCTGAAATGACTAATGGTTAATTGTGGACGTTTTTCAAGAGGTAGAAACTGCTTACCCTTAAGGACCACTATAATTCAACCAGGTTTTTATTGTTTTATTTGGGGGGTTGCACTGCTTAAAATGACATGTTTGTTTTTATTTTATTTGTCTTCTGTCTTGTTCATGCCCACAATATTGTCTTGTCTGTCTAATTTTCCCCTTTCAGCTTTCTTTCGCTTCCTCTTACTACTTGTACCTAAAATCATCTTACTAATAGGTAAAATGCAACACATTTATTGCACACAATTATTGCATGAAAAAGTTTAAATTTTCATGTTAGAAGATGAGCTTGACCATACCATCAACACAATCAACCGTTTATCCAATATCCAAGCATAGCTCATATCCGTTCCGTCGACTCACTACCATGAAGTCTTCCACGGGTGATCTGCCATGACAGTTAAACGCCGCCTCTTTATATGAGCTAGGGTTTCTCCGCGAGTGTCAAAGTCCTCTGCAAATAATGTGTTAAATTACGCCATTTTATAGGCATGTTTTATTCGCCATGAGAGGAATCCGTCGTGACCCGGGGCAGAGTCTTCGACTGACCACCGGAAAACCGAAGACTTTTCTCCGGAGATTGCCGTTTATCTCGCGATGCAAGTTCGTCATTTGTTACATATTAAAATCAAAAGATACGGCGTAAATGTCAGAGAGACTGCACTCCAACCACGAGAAAAACAGAGGAAGTTACAAATCTCGAGGTATCAACATGGCCATCAAGGATGTTAATGAATTTTTTAAAAATCGTTTTCTCGTAAAATAATACTATTCTTACTTGAATATTATTTTACAAAATGTACATTTAACAGATCAATAAACACAAAAACAATACAAAAAAACAAACCCTTTACCACAATTCCTGACTTGGGAAATATACATGAGACATGTGGTGTAATTTAACTAGTTAAGTCAAACCTCCCCAAAGAGTGGTCAAAGGAAAAAATTGAAAACAAAAGCAGAAAGGCGAACTACAAATCAAACAGAAAGTCAATAGAGAGTACCTTAATTACAATAAATAAACTTAAAAAAATAAATGTATGCATGATGTAAAATTCTGATTTTTTGTTTTTAAATATGTTTCTGATATTAAAAAACGGGAACCCAAATGTATTTTTAATGCTTTCAGAATATTTTACATTTAAACTCGTATTTTTACGCTTTAAGGAATAGTTTATGGACTAAGGCGATAGTAAATTATTTTAACTTCATGCTGACATAACTTACAATAAGGTGACACATGATTGGTCGTTTACTGTTTTTGAGATAAAGGTAAATAAAGGAAAATGACGCTGAAGCGAAGAACATAAAAAAGCACTAGAAAATTGTGTTGTGCATTCTACACATCTGATTCGCAGTTGATTTGTTACTACCGTGTCTGTTACATGTATCAGGATTTTTAAAGAGAGCATTGCTGTTGTCGCATAAAATTACTAAAACAAGGATACAATCAATAAAGTTTGAAGTATCAGTGTATCTCATCTAGTGATGGACATGTTACCAGTAATACAATGATAATTTGAACTTTTAATTTGAAACAAAAAGATAGAACGAAAACAAACGGAACAAAGTCTTGGAAACCATGAATTCCTTTACAAAACAGGGCTGGAAATCGAATCAGGTGTTGAAGAAAGGTAAGCGTCCTTTGTCTTGGTCGCAACACCCGACATGGAGTCTTTGACGTCAAAATCGGTGTCAAATCAGGATGTCAAAATCAGGAGTGTCAATTTGTGCAACATCCGTCGTGGAATCCTTATATTCTAATCCAGATTGCTAGTACGGTTTGGCTTTTTTAAAATACAAAATTACCATTGTTTAATAAATAAGGAATATATTTAAGATATTCAAGTTTAGATCAACTACCTAGACCACCCGGCCACACAGGCCCCCGGGAAATTAGAATTAGAATTTAGAGCTATCAGTAGAAATGTATTACCCTAGAAGTAGACAAACGAAACACCAAGTAACTGCGGACAAAAAAACATGAAATTTATAAATATTTATTTGATAGATTAAGACTTAAGGAAATTTTACCAAGTGTATGGCAACCATTTTAAAAATCTTGTAGCGATTTAAAATTTTCTCTTGACAATGTTTAATGTTGTTAACGACTCGGACCACTTGGCAAAAACAGATAAAGGAATTAAAAAGCACCACCCAACTACAAGCAACGCGTAGCAATGAACAACATTGTAAACTGTAAAACAAAAAAGGTACATATATAAAAAATATATATTCAAATTAATGTTCTGTTTTCCCAAACATCATCCTATCTCTTGTTTATAGGCCGTGTGATTGCAAGGACCAACCATTGGTAAATAATTTTCTTCTCTTATTCATCGCGTATTTTCTTCTTTCCCAAGCCGTTGAAGAAAATTTTGATTTATAGTACGTTGGTTTTATAGATAAAAAACAAAACGTTGATTAAATTGTCTCGAGATATTTCCCGCAAAATCCATTCGTAAGGTTTTATCAGCGTTCTTCATTGAATCACCAGAGAAACAGATTCTCTATCTCTATGTTGTAAATTACAAAATTTCTCAACTCTCGATCGTTAAATTTTAAAATTTTAATCAGCTCGAAAAGCCTCGCGATTTAACTTTTAAAATTTAACGAACTCGAAATTTTTGTTTCCTAATTTTGCTACGGCCAGGTTCAACGGAAATGTAAGTAATAACAATCTAGATTCTAGCAAGCACAGGTGTCTTTACCATTACTTTTGTTTGTTTCCTTTGGTATATTATGCACATATTCTTGCCAATCGTAGATCGGTGAATGACAACAAAGTAGAAAATTCAAGGGCCAGTGTTTATCATTGCGAGTTTGCAACTGGTGCAAATTTCGAGAAAATAGATTCATCGCAATAATATCTGAGTCCGGTGTAGAGTACCCATGCAAGAGATCAAAAGTGAATAGTTCAAAGAGACAAAACAAATTAGAAACAAGCCAAAAGATAAAACGCAAACAAAAGGAACAAAGGCTTGCAACCCACGAACTCACCTAAAAACAGAAGCGAAATCAGGTGTTCTAGAAGGGTAAGCATCCCCTGTTTTGCTCGCAACCCCCGTCGTGAGATCCTTAAACTCAAATCCAGGTTAACGTTAATCCGAGAAGAGTCAACTTATTTTCGCATTACTGGTAACAGTTCCATACCTAAGTGAGATACACTGATAGCATATGGATCAACCAATTCGTGATGGCAAACATTAATTATTAGGAGGGACGACTTCAACCTTGTTTAGATGTATCTTTGTTGTACTAATTTATGCGACAACCCAAATGATCTCTTCAGACAATCCTGATACACGGAACAGACACGAGAGAATCGAATCAACTGCGAAACATAAACCCCGTAGGCAGTGGAAGCAGGATTATTTCCACATAAATATGGGAATTTTACAATAGGAAATTTGAAGTCATGCCGTTTATCGTAAATCTTAGAAACAAGTTTTCCCTCTTAGTTAATTTCGAGAAATAAATCTAGGTATGAAGCAGGTTTTGTTGAGTCTGAACTGATAGTTCCTTGACATTTTACTACCGGAAATGAAAACCGGTAACAGACGGCAAAATTAAAGTGGAATCGTTAATTCTTGATTTTTTTTCGTTGAGGTTTTATATATATTACGTTAATATTTCAGAGCAGATCTGTGCAGTTATACCATATGGAAACTCAACAGATATCAGCTGCGCTCACAATCATAAAGTTTCCATTAGTGATGCATGGATTGATTTACAGGACGATTGCTACAAAAGCAAAGAATTTGAGGATGTCAAAATAAACATTTCATCAGTGTGTGATGGACTCGCACGATGTCGCGTTTTGTACAAAATAAAAAATAGACATGTGGCCGACTTTGCAAAGGTTACCTATAAATGTTTAGGTAAGGTATCAGTCTCTGATAAATATGCAGCAAAGGTCTCTTTTTGTCACCTGTCGCTACGCGGTGCGGGGATATTGTAATGCTGGCGTCCGTTCTTGCGTTCGCACTGTAGGCGCTCTGGCAAATATATTTGTCATCTGATTTGGATTATATATATGCAGTAGATTTAAATCAATGATATCTTAAGAGAGTTCCAAGATGAGTCCTGGACAAATATTTTTGAAGAAGTAATGCCCTTGAATCCATAGCAATTCTTGTAAGCGCTCCGACAAATTTATTTTTCATCCGATATGGATAAATATTTATACAGCAGCTTTAACTCAATGATACATAAAGGGAGTACGTAAGTGAGTCCTGGGTTTATATTTTGTAGGAGTTATGTCCCTTAATCACTTAGAAGAAATTGAAAAAAATGGTCTTTTAAGCGCTCTAGCAAATTTTATCTCTCCGATTTGTATCATATTAATACAGTAGCTTTAACTCAATGATACATCGAGAGAGTTCAAAGATAACTTCTTGTCGGATATTTATGTAGGAGGTATGCCCCTGAATCCTTAGAAATTTGACAAATATCCTTGTAAGCGCATTGACAAATGTATTTCTAATCCATGATAATATTTATACAATAGCTTTAACTCAATGATACCTCAAGAGAGTTCGTTAATGAGTCCTGGGGTAATATTTTTGTATGAGTTATGCCCCTTAATCACTCAGAAATTTGACCAAATGACCTTTTAAGCGCTAAAACAAATTTATTTCCCATTCGAATTAAATTATATTTTTACAGTAGCTTAAGCTCAATGATACCTAAAAGGGGTCAAAGATGAATCTTTATCAAATATTTTGAAAGAGTTATGACCCTTTATCACTAAGAAATTGACAAAATGTGCTTGTTAGACCTCTAGCAAACTTAGTTCCCATCCGCTTTGGATAATAATAATGCAGTAGCTCAAACTCGATGATACATCTAGGGAATTCAACGGTGAGAACTGGTCGAATAGTTATGCCTCTTAATTACATAGAAAATTGACAAAGAATTCTAGAAAATATGGTCTCAACTAATTCAGATTATATTTGTTATACAATGTAGCTTTTACTCATTAATACCTATATGGAGTTCAAAGGAGATTCATTGTCAAATATTTTAGTTGCATAATTCTCCAATGAAACTTAAAAAATTCAAAATTATGTTTTGCCTTCCAAAAACTTGTTTCGCAAAGCCGCATCGGCAGGGGACTTCCGTTCGATTTTTAAATTTACATAACATAATTGAAACAAATTTACTAGTTTTATCTAAACTTTGGCAGAAGCTTGTAAAACTAGACAAAGTAGATAAATGTTCCACTGCTTCGATACATTATTAGATGTAAAATGGTCACGATTACCATCATATACGGAAAGAGGACTTGTAATGTTATATAGCTCTTAATATTAATCTGGGGGGGGATCTGGACATAGTAATTACATATATTGTATATTTTAATATGATCATAAAGTTTTTTCGAATTTCTAAATTCTTTAAAGTCTTTATATACAATGTTTAATAAATTAAACTAGTTAGAAATTTTTAATTAAAGCTGAAACTTTCTAAATTTTCGAAATTATATATGCAAATTAAGGAAACATATTTTTTGGGTTGTGATCTTGGCTGTTAAAACCTCAATGTCAATTTTGCGTAGCGTATGAAGGAGAAAACAGGACGGAACATTTTTGGCTTAATAAGGAATTAAAATTTTTATATCATAAAATGAATGTTAAAATTGAAAAATATAAGGAAAAATACATACTTACATAATTTAAAAACTGCAAGGCTTGTGCTTTTCGATATCTTTAGTTTAATCATTCGGTTGTGAGCATGGGCTTTTGTCGTATAAAAGCTGTTTACAATATCATACGTTTAAGATTGTAAACTTTCTTAACGTTAAATTAAAAATGTTAACAATGGAGCTTAATACCTATAAAATAATGTTTCACTCCCTACAAATATTTAAAAATGTTACAAATATGTTTCTTACATATTAGAAGATAAATCAGATATCTTGAGATCAACAATAGTTCGGTTTGTATTGCACAAACGGGGAATATTACAAATATGAATCAAAATACAACGATACCGATGAC
This sequence comes from Geukensia granosissima, assembly GCA_032357055.1. Lineage (NCBI taxonomy): Eukaryota > Metazoa > Mollusca > Bivalvia > Mytilida > Mytilidae > Geukensia > Geukensia granosissima. Next base: position 7,860 of record JAULBM010008429.1, read on the forward strand.
GATAATTTCAAGTGAGGGAAATAATAATTCACTATCAACAGGTACAATATAATTCAACATTTATGCAAAATATTTTAATTTTTTCGGAAAAAAATGTTCAATAAGTTTGACTGATATTTATAATTTTTTTAAGGTAAATTGGAATTTTCTCTTATTTTTTTTATTTTATAAGAAAATGCAAATTTAGGAAACATATCTTTTTGGTAGTGTTCTTGACTCTTAAATTATCAATGTCAATTTTGAACAACCATATGTATAAGCTCGGACGTAGGTATGAGAGGAAAAAACAGGACTGGTCATTTTTGGCTTATTATGCAATTGAAATAAGAATTTTTGAATTTTTATTTCTTAAACCATCAAAATTGAAAATATAAGAAAAAATACAAACTTATATTATTTTAAAATTGGAAAGTTTTGTGCTTTTCGACATTTTTTGTTAAATCAATAAGTCGTGAGCACCGTCTTTTGTCGTATTTATAAATGCAGTTTTACTAAATCATAAGTTAAAATTGTACACTGATTAAACGTTAAATTTAAAATATTTACAATAGATGCTAATACCCATTTAATATTGTTTCTCTTTCTACAAATATTCAAAAATGTAACGGCAAGTTGCATGCATTTAAGGGGATAAATCAGATATCTGGAGATAAACAATAATTTTTGTCTTTTTTTTGCAGAAATGGAGAATGTTACAAATGTGGATCAAAATACAACGATACCGATGATTTCTTCTAGCGATGGAAATAATAATTCATTGTCAACAGGTAAAATTTGATTTGCATAGCAACGATCAATCACTTGACGGGTAGTTTTTTAATTATTCTAATTTTCTTTTTATTATCATTTTTGATAGCTATGTTAACCTTAAAGAAATATTTTTTTAATTGTTGACACCTTTAAATAGCATCCGAAAAAAGTTGGCTTTTAGTTTCGTTTCGTATCTGCAAGTAAGTGTTGCAGATCAATAAACATCGCTAATATTTCATTAGAGATAGGCATTATAAACATACATATTTAGCCACTGATAAATTGTAATGATTTACAGTTATGCTGTAACTTTTTTTTTTCAATAACATATGAAACCTTTCAGTCCCACAACTTCTTGGCGTATATCTAAAAATATATTGAAAAAAACTGTGCGAGTGTTTTTAGTGTATAGTTTTATGTTTTAATGGTGTATAGTCGCTTGCAGTTCTGTGTGTTATTACTTTTATTAGGACAAGGAGAGTAATATCACCTATATTTTCAATAAATGAATGTCAGACCCTGTTTAATTTGATTTTAGAAGGCCTATAGGGGGCTGGGTGGCGAAATTTTTAAGTAACTGTGGGAATTCGAATTCGTTTTGTACCGTACACTCTAGCACGGTCCGCTCCACTTTCAGCGCATTTGATAGTGCTTGACTTAAATATTATTGAAAGCAGTTAAATAGCAATATTATAAAAAGAAACACCGAGTTTAAATTAATAGCCCGGTTTAAACTATGGTATGAAATAATAAGGTTTGTTAGAAAGATTTACAAAGAGTGCGTTATGATTTTGGACATTTTGTTTGGTACCGCGTAAACAAGATTGGTGACACCCAAATTTTATTTTACTTTCTGGAAAGATATTATAAAAGCTATCTTTCAATTTTTATTTCGTAATTCTAACTACTGTTAGTTATGCCTAACATGAACTGAAACAAATTTATATATTTTGTAAATTCTCCTTATTTTATCCCTATAACCTTTTGGTTTGTGGAGCGTAAATACCGTAACTACTTGTAGCAGTCGTAAAAAGCAAATGCTTTAAGATAAAGTACAGGGAAAAGTCAGGTTTTCCTCTTTGTTCATTTTTGCATCGATGTTATTTACTACCCAAAAAGGGCAACAACTCTTACAAAATCTCAATTTTTAAACCAACTTTGGAGTTCCGGAAAGGACTATAGGTTCTTGTTACCCGTTAACTGATATTAAAAATATTTTCATTTAACAAATATGAGCTAAAACTTGATACGATAACATACCCTGTGTCATTGCCATTTATACCGCAGCTACATGAACAAGTGAGCTACACAGCTCACTGTGCCTCTAGTTGCTTGGACAAATAGTAGTATCTTTAAAATATTGTTCATATCTTTACAGGATCATTAGTGGCTATTATCCTGTCAAGCTGCGTTGCAATGATTGGTTTAAGCATTGGGGTGTATTTTATTAAGTAAAACATATTTTAAGTATTCTGTTTCTCGTACAAGTTTATTGCCAATTAAACTGTGAATACAAGAGTCTGGAGACTTGAGTATTTGGAAATAATAGTCTCAGATTTTAATTATATTTATAAAAACGGGAAGTAACTTGTTTCCCTAGCTGTTTTTCGCATGGCACCACACCATGTTTTCTTCCCTTATCACCTTGTAGCCATCTGAAGTGTAATCTAGGTCTACACTGAGATATGGTTTAAAGCCTTTAGAAATTCTTGCAACTTTTTCTGTGAATGTTATATATGTATTGGGGAGATCTATCATTTTGATCACTTTGATCAAAAACTTTTACTCGTCAAACTCAACGATTTTATTTACCAAAAAAGAGTAAGGCCAGGTTTTCTGGAAGGGTAAGTACTAGCCGTTCTGTACAAGGAATGCACCTGTCATGGAACCTTTTACCCAATCCTGGTTTATGCTAATCTAGAGAGAGGTATAAACTAAATTGTTGAATTACAAGTTACAAGTCCCAATCAGTTAAGATAGTTCTTTAAAAAACCAACTAGTTAAGATCCTCTTTAAAAAAGTGCCTAGCATGTATATTTCTTATCAACAAGATGTACATATAGCAATATTTATTCAACATTGGTAATTTTGTTCTAAATTTAAATATCTTTTATTTTTAGAAGATTTATTTATCGTCGGAAACATCAACAAAATGACACCAATTTATACAAAGACGATAGACAATATAAGACAATCGATAACGATTTCAAACAGAAAAACAAAGCTCACCAGTACGACAATCTGACTTATACGGATAGTAGCTCGCCTTCTAAAGAAATTCGTCGATATGCAATAACTAGTGACTCGACCAGTTAATGAATGTATGACTGACATTTTTAGGAATTTTAACAACTTACATGCATTTACCAACAGGCTAAAATTAATTATGTTTTAAGCTCTATAGCTTTGGTGCGCTACAGATTTCAACTGAGTCGTTGCTTACATAACTTCCGGCAAAGAGTCCAAGATCGGCAGTCTTTCCCAAGTAAGGATTCGTGGCCATTAACTGCCTATGTGTTATATTTTTCACTCGCATTGTTACATCTAAATATTTAAGTACATGTATTCCACATGTATGTTATCTTACATTTACCATAGCGTTATACTCGAGGCGATTCTTAGCTCGTCGCAAGACGTGATGTACCGCCTTCCTTAAAAGCCTTATGAAGAGCTTTGGATTTTACTTTTTCTTACCTGCCTGGTACGATGACGCACATTATCTATCACATAAGTTACTTATCTTTACTTTTTGACAATGCAGCAAATGTAATCTCTATTTGTAAATTAATGTTTTTCTCGTGGTTCCATATCTTTTCATTTTCACATTCATAACAAATTTTTATAATGTAAAATTGTGATCTGGATGATCCGACAATGAGTTTAATTCTAGGTTTACCTCGTAAAGATTATATAGATTCTTGAACATTCAAGATTCAGAGGTGATGTGTTCACCTTTGTATCATTATCTGTTTATTTTTTTATTTTCGTTTTGAGTACATGCAGTGGACCTTCTTTATAACAGCCACATTTGTTCCCTGACAATTGTCAATTTAAACTGAATTTTGTTATAAAGAGTCCAAATATTATGGAAAAATCTGCTTTGCTGTTATAAAGAGGGATTTTGTTGTAAAGATTGTCGTTATAAAGAGGTTCA
>JAULBM010008440.1:0-11762 GCA_032357055.1 Geukensia granosissima
CACAATATAGGTTATCTTTTGACAAAGTATTAAAAAATTCTATCGATTTTTATTAAGACCCCCGAACCTCCTTAAATATATTTCAACAGACTAAACGCTAAACACATACGTTGTTTTTGTTTATAAATGTCAATACAAAAAGTAAACTGCGAATGGCTAAGATACGTATTTTAACAGTTATTTATAAGATCATCAATGTTTTTTTAACTTGAAGCTTCAATATAAATAAAGGGGAAGATTAATGACACAAAAACATAATACAGAAAAACGAAGCAGGAAGATGAACGCCCCTAACCCAAGTAAAAATCCGAATGGAAAGCTTCTGGCGTACCATGCAAGCTTATCTGGCTTACCATGCATATTACCCGTGTAAGGTGAAAAAACAGAAAATAATAATTTTTTTTAACTGGTGCAATCACAAACAACTTTGATAGAATTGCTGTTTTAAGCAGTGACTTCAACTTTTGAAGCTCTATCTGACTATTTGAACACTTGTTGTCTTTTTTAAAAAGTTAAAATATTTAAATTGGAACACCTATTAATTAGAAAAGTGAATTCACTACGTCTAATATGCTAAGGACATTCCTTTGGATTCCGGAATAAAAGTATTAAAAATATAAAAGACCTAACTAGCTTACAGTTCCAAGAAGAAAATCCATAAGCAGTTCAATTTTTGATTAATTGAAGGTTCTGTATTATCAGGATTTTGTTGGGTTACACAAGCTAATGCACCAATGCTGTTTTAGGAGGTTTTTGTTGGTAACACAAGTAAACAGACCGATGCTGTTTTATAAGATTTTTGTTTAGCTTCACAGGCAAACAGTCCTACATATCCCCGTCAGGGTCGTTGGTTCGATCCCCGGCTGGGTCAAACCAAAAAACATTAAAAATTGGTATTTGCTGCTTCACAGCTAAGCACGCAGCATTGGAGTAAGAGCAAAGACTGGTAGACCCAGAGTAAGAAAAATGTGTGTGGGTAAAGTGGCATGTCTTTCTGTGGATTGTTGCTTTCGTGAGCTAGCAAGTTTAAAATCCGGCTCAGCGTGTCGGTACAAAGCGGGGTTCATCATCATCATTTATTAATATGCTCTCGCTCTGAATATGCATGAAATATTTGCCACTGGACGTTAAGCAACATTCAATCAATCAATCAATCAATCAATCAACATGTATACCAACAACAGTGTATTTTTCAAGAATTCACTAAGACAGAATCTGTATTCCACACAAAACGAACTCTAACAGCGAAATAAGCTATGAAAATAATTATTATATTACCTGATAAGAGAACAATTAAGATTCAATCTATTGCAGCATCGTAATGTAATGTATAAATTTATTTTTTTCATTAAAATAATTTGAAAGCGAATACAAACATTATGATCCATCAAAGGTACCCAAAGGTTACTAAATTTGCGGGCGTCTAAAATTGACGTCAATAATTATCCACAATCTATAAATGCATCTGTTTACGGCAAGTGATGTAATGTGATTTTGATTTCTCAATTGCACATCGTACATTTTATTAAAAAAATCTTTATCAATATGCGTATATATATGTTATGAAAAGTACATTTGTTAGTTTTGTGCATATAGCTCTTGAAATTTTGGTTTCATTCCAAAATCCAGTTAAACATAGGCACTGATAGCAAATGTAAAATATCCTATTGTCTTAGTACATTTTTGTAACTTCACTCTTAGACGTCGGTTTATGAATATTTTTTAACAAATAGAATATTTTGTAACCTAATGCAATAAAACAAGCTACAAAAACTAAATTTTACTTTAAGGCTAATATACGGTATCATTTTTTTCTGAAAGATTTTTTAATTTCAAGGATGCTTATGTAACATCAACGACATTGCTCGATGTTCGGCATCTAGTTTGCAGTCATTAATAGTTGTTTTGAAATTAAAAGATCAGTGATTATCTATTTTCTCTGTTAATAATCATCTTCAGACGTACCCTACACATCTGACACTTATTACTGTATTTCTAAAATAGACGGTGTTTTTAAAGATTTTGGTTTTCTTCCTTTTTGATATTAAGAGATTTCCTTGTTATCGATATTTTTGCTGTGTGTGGTTGACCTTTGAATTATAGAGTCAAATAACTTGTTAAATACTTAGCTAATATCTCTTGGCATTTGCAGGGCAGTTCTTCTGCTTTTGTCGTAAATTTCGACTTAGGATATTTTGCTCCATCCCTAAGAACAATACGCCAGATGTTTACGGAGATATATTTTTTGACAATCTGTTTATCAAGAAACTGATGCCAAAGGTTTGTATTCAGAGTAAATGAGTAAAGCTGCGGTGTATTCATCGCGAACCCTGATTTAATAAGACAACAGATTGAGTTATCACGTTCTCAAGTGTTTGCAACATTGGGGTCTACACTATTATTGAAGAGGTTATGAGTTGAAAACTTTCTCATCAAATGCCCAAAGGCTGACTACTTGAACATTGACCTATTCTTTAGGCAGATACATGCATGTAGTAGACAAACTCGAGAAAAAAAAACATAGTACATGTTGCACCAAAACACTACCTGCCCAGCGCCTGTTTAGAAAAGGTCTCTTTAGTTTGTATATGAATAGCATAATCATATTTGAAACTTAGATAACTCAGACAGACAAGGCAATGACCAGAAAAAAAAGAACACAAAACACTACACAGACATATAAAGATTGATAAAAAAAACCAAATGAAAATAAGAGGCAAGCTTAGGTAAACCTTAAGCTGTTCCTGCTTAATAAGTATTTTGTATTTAAAGCCGATGGTTGGTTATAACCAGTGATTTGTCGAAAACGTATATGAGTGGAACAGTTTAATTTAAATTATTTAATACTTTAAGCTATGCAGGTTGGGAATGAAGTAACTAAGACCAAATCATGTTCTAAAATTCCGGATATCGTCGCAACATAACTGGTGCCAATAATGGTGCAGTGGATGTTAACCCTTCCGAAGCAACTGAGCTTGCCGTTGTTTTCATAGGGTTAGTGGTTTCATAGGGTTAGTGGTTTCAAGCTGTAGATTTCAATGTAGTGTTTTGTGTTCCTTTTCTTGGCATATATAATCTTGTCTGTCCTCTGACGATTTGGTATCGTATTGTTTGTACAACAAGAGTGAAATGCGTGACCTTTATACGATCCGGAGTAAAATGCTCGTGTCACATATAGAAACAGTGACTAACGGAAGAAAATTTAGAACTATAAAATTTAATGTTTCAAGTAGTACGACTCCTAATTTTGGATTGGTCTAAGCAACATGTGACAGGGATAAAAAAGGTTCATTGAATTCAACGTACATGCACGATTGCCGTCAAGGCCAACAATGAAAAATTACAGCAAAATATGTAACTACCGATTTATCAAGAAAATTATCTTGAAAACAAAACCCAAAAACGTAATGGCGATGACCAGCCTTGTCTTTTGATTGATGTATCAAAACAATAAATGAAAATAAGAGAAATAACAATACATAAAATGAAAGCAAAACAAAAACTGTAGAAATGAGGAAACTAACTAAATTAGTACAGTAACCGTAAGGTTTCGGGCAATATAACTTACTAGATCTTACTTGGCTTTAGGACATAAAAATATCAGTAATAATTCAAAAGAAAAGAAATATAAATCATTAAAAGCCTGTGTTTTTGTACTGAATTAAACTAATGTTTGATGATATCTTATAATTGATTTAAGAACTACCTTTCTTGCTGTCTGATTTTGACTTTTTAGTTCATTTCTCATTTGTAAAATGTCTTTGTCGACATAAAATACTTTGAATACCAGAGATATCTAGTGTCAGATTTATTAGATATAACTGTAATAAGATAGTACCAGCTGTGTTTCAGGCCCTATCGAGAAATATCTCTCCTTGTTAATGATAAATGATGTTCACTTACTGCAGAGGTTATCATGATTTCTGAGGTAGGGAAGTAATTCTTAATGATGGCAAACAGTAATATGTCCTGATCAGACTTATAAAATGAATATAAATCTGTTATATACTGAACACCAGAAGAAATGCATAATGAGGTGAATTTTCATGATCTCTCCATTCCAAAAATGGTGACATACTATGTTTAGATTCCTCTATACTGATCAATTAAAGCAACTCAAGATAATTGAACACGTGTTTTCCTTTACACGAGGTGTTATTTTTGACACTATGAAGTTTCATTTTTGTATAATGGACAGGGTGTATATTTTTTTTTATATATAATGATATATACTATTTTTATTAATTTTGTACGTAAATTATAAAAAAAAAGAAAAAAGTACAACTATGAGCATGTGCGCAATACATATGATACATATACGCTGTACCAATAAATTTTCGCTTATTTGATAAAAGTTCCACGTACACTCAATAAACTGAATAGAATTACTTCAATAAATTTATCTTGATGGGTTATTTAACAGATTTTACGTCAATTGTTCAGATATAACACGTTATTTTTGCCAACGAAAGTTAAATTATTCCAAGACAAAAACTACTAGAAAGCAAAAACTATGAGTAATTGTAAACAAGTTTACAGAGATATGTTACTTCATTTTGATAAAACTGTCAAATAGTTAGGTTAACTCCCTCGATGTATATGACAAAAGCTACTGTTAACATATCGGGGGAATGTTGTACTTTTTTCTTGTCAAACGCAGTTATTAAGATACAATCATTAAGAACTCAGCCTACACGTGATTCTCGGAGAACTACACATAATTATCGGATAAAACCAGTGATCTTTCTTCTTCAGTGACATTAACTGTGTTGAGTATTGTCAAGTAGACAACACATGTAATCCTACTAGCCCTTTCAATTATCTGGCAAGTTTTAGAAAATTGAAAGCAGTTCTGAATACTTGCTCTCTTCTGTTTAAGGTCCAGATGTAAAAAGGTTGCAAGGTAACTGACAAACCTTATCTTAGTTTACCTTATGCGAGTTAAACACCACCCGGTTTTGTATGCTACAGAGTCAGGCTCGAAAACACGCCATATAGGTGATAGGATATACTGATCTGTACAGGTAATTTTAAATAAACTACATAGACCACTCGGCTACCTAGGTCCTGCTTTCAAATTTAAAATTAAATCGCTATCGTCGGGTCTTGCATATTACTTTTGTCAGGTCGATAAAGATGTGTGATTACACATTTTCAAAAGCTTAGCTTAAAGTTTTTTTTAATCTAACACTCGTAATTTTAAAAAATAATTTAAAAAAAAATAAAATAATTTATTTGACCTCCTTGTTAATATTTAAAGTACACGCGGTTTCTTTACTTGAAAGTGTAACATCTGAAATCGTTCAATGATATTTTCCTAATATCTTGAAGTTTTATAATCCCCTAAAATACAACTCATGCCTGAACTATGCCAGAAAAAAGACAAACAGATTCTTCTGAAATGAGTTAACATATAGAGTAACAGTGATATATAAGACGTCAATAGTCAAATCTCAATTACAAGTACTGGTAGTACTGGAAATTATTTTTTAACAACTCAAAGATCCCAGGACTTCAGAAAAAGGCTTATAAAAATTTATAGATGTAGCATTTCAATGATTGTATTTTTTTTTTAAATCTCACCGATGAAAGACTGATAGATTGTTGAAACTATAAAAATTTGCTCTATGAACATAATATATACATGTAATAATACTTTTTCTACATTAAGTGAATATCCACAAACCGGAAATATAACGAAAGTTTTGCTTTATGACAGTTTCGAAGAAAGTCTTAAAATCATAAAATATATTTTAAAATCGCATATGTCTTAAGGAAATTATTTCCAAATGCAGTTATGTTCATATAAAAGTGAAAAGATTTTTGCTCGTATAATGTTAATATATCTTAGATTTGGTCGAAAGAATAGACATTTTAGACTATTCTCCCGAAAAACCAAACAACCAAAAATATTTAAAGAAAAACTTGATATTGAAATGTTTGAATTACGGCTTTCTCATGTTTGGGTTCTCTTGCTACTGACCATGCAAGTATACGCCTTCAAATGCGCATATAACAGATCAAGATTTATTGATTTATAAAACATAAGTAGACTTGTATTTCATCTAAATAGACAACAGGGTTACCTAAAATCACAGGCACATGATCACCCAAATGATCATCAACCTATCTGTTCTCTCTATAGCCAATCAACCCAATGTTGTAGACTTAACAATAAAAGCATGAATATTTTTAAAGCTTACTGAAAGTTATATTTAGTTCTAATGAATTAAACGGGAGATTGTAAGAATAAATGTTTTAAAATTGCTCAATAATCTCAATATTTAAGTTATCAAATAAAGAAAAAAAGATTTGATTTGATTGTCTTTAAGACAGCCATCCAAAACATGACAATCACACACTTCTACACGTTTTCTTAAGGCCTTCGGTAATAGACATGTGTCAACATCCTATGACAAGCAAAATAAAATGTTATGCTAATAAATTTTAACAACTATCTTAGTAACACTTAACATAAAAACAACGACATCCACTGGTTACATGTTCAAGGCCTGATACAGGAACATAAAATATGTGTCGGGGTTAAACATGTTTGTGATTACTCACCCCCTTAACCTGAGACAGTGGTGGGACAAAAAGATATAAAAGCAGACTTTAAAAACTAACTGTATAAGATTTAACTTCAGAAGTCGATACATTATACGCAGACAATAACAAATAAAATGAGACAAAATGATGTACCGACCTGGAAAAAGTACTCGCTGTTTTTAAGAGCAAGCTCAAATTCTTATTAGCTTCGACATCAATCAAAACACTTCCGGTTGGATTTTGGCAGCAAAAATGACAAAATTCAGCCAAATGTTTACTTAATTATTTATTATATAAATTATTGTGTTGGGCGAGTTAATGTTTATCCCGAAAAAGGCATTATCTAAATATCTTAAAATAATAAATGTTATAAAGATTAGTTTTTATTTACACGTCTTATCTGATTACCAAATTTCTAAATTAGTATGCATTATTATTGTTATGTGAAAATGTTAAAATCCAGCCATATTACACATTTTTCTGTAATTCAGGTTTAAAAGCCTTTGGTGACCCATTATTGCTTGTGCAATGGCTACTTCTAGCGTGTGGTATAATTGAGCAGTTGTTTTGCCTTACCAAAATTCATGTCAAGTTTTCAGACTTTGTAGGCAAAATACGATCTCCCAAGAAACATTTCAATACATTAGAATTCACTTGTAAGTTCTAAGTAGTCGTAGCTACTTGTAAAAATAGGAGATGTGGCATAATGGTCCATGAGACAGCCATCCACCAAATGACAGTAGGATTTATACTTCTACGGGTCCCATTAAACACTCAACAATTAAACAATTCAACAATGAACCAGAGTCCATACCACAACGAAAGCTGTTAAAGGTCCCGATATTCAAAATGTTGAACTTTACATTAAACACAACGATCGACCTAATCTAATGCAAAAATGGTGAACAATAAATGTCTAATTAAACAACGACAACCACTGGTCTACAGGTTCCTTATATTTATGTCTAAATGCATGTATGATATATATCAACTAAGAACGTTTGACATCGCCGGCATGACTGTTTCGATCAGTTCTTCTTTACACATGATTATAACAACGTTAGACGGCGTATTTATCTACGGACTTGGTCGGATATGTCCTCACATATTGTGAATATACATGATTATTAATGTAAGTTTTCCTTTGTTTTGAACCTTATCCTTAACGTTGCCACAACGCAATTCGATATTCTTTGCATTTACCAAGTAATAATATAAGTTTTAAAGTTTTAGCTGTTGTTCTCCTTAATCAATGTGAATCATACTAAGAAAATTTAGAAAACACTAAGTTACATATTAATCCCTTAATATATTTATGTGTACATTATGAATTATGTGTACATTATGTAAACAATCATATCCGTTTGGTTCGACACTTTTGCTTAAGTAAGGGGGACTTAAAGGCGATTGCATCCATTTAGAAAAATGAACTAAATGAAAATCTCTTATCCGATATCCAACATATATTTTTGAATATTTCGCGGTTTCAACCGTTTAAAGGGCGGGGGTTGCATACTGTGTCTTACTTTATGAACCTTTCAAAGTCCCTTGGGATTTACGGGACCTCATCCATAGCTTCACTTGCCCATTTATCTGATTATGACTGGCCACCGCCCTGGAGTAGTAAAAGGTCACTGAACTAAAATGCGGAAGTATTATATAGGAAAACATCAGTAACACTGAGCTCTTGACACATGCATTTGTTGTGCAACATCACATATACTTTACGAACAAATACATGATTGACGTAAGTTTCATTTTAGAGCAAATACTGATTTTGTAAATTATCTAATTAGTATTTATATAATGTTTATATATTAATATTTGTTTTCGCATTCTACGTTTATAGTAGTTCAGTTAAAATATCAGTTTAACTGGCAGAAATATGCGTTCTTCAATGCACAGATGTAGTGTCGTCGACATCTAGTAAAGAATTCCGCTCAAACCGGTGCTAGGGGCCGTCTTGAACTTACAGTGAGGCGCGAGTTTTTACTTCGTGTTGAAGGCCTCACTGTGACTTTGAGATGAAGAACAGCAATCAAAGCGCTGTTCCTTTTCGTGGAATTTACTTGTACATATGAGATTTTTGTGTCATGAATATTTACACCATATCCCATTTTTCTAAAATTCTTCTTAATACTTTACCCCTGTCTGTAATTCGTATGTTATTGAACAACCTATAATGTTGCCTTTGTTATTTCAGATATATATTCCAATGTGCCAAAGATGACGAGGAATACAAGTTTAAGAGAAGACTTTTCGCATCCTGCATATAGATATCTGCAGGAAGTTATGTTCAACAGTACTCACCAACTGATTTATGAATATGAATATGTATATTATGAAGAAATTCATGGTTGTGGGAACGACACCTCAGATGAAACAAGCGACCTAGCAAATTATAATGGTGCAGGACTGTTTATGAATGTCATTCTACCAATACTATGTGTAAGTGGCATTGTTGGAATCATTTTGACTGTATTGGTTCTCAGCAGGAAAAGCATGTGTACATCTACCAACACGTATCTTATATCGCTAGCCGTTGCAGATCTTGGCTTTCTTAGTCTGTTGGGGTGTAGAAGTTTACACCGCCATTTGTCAAACAAAGATCAGTTATCGTTTTATATATTTTATGAATATGCCGTAATATTTCTTCACACATTTCTTCTTTCATCTGTTTGGTTGACAGTGATGCTCGCAGTTGAAAGATACATCGCAATTTGCCATCCTTTAAAGGCAATCTCGATTTGTACTGTCAAAAGATCAAGAATTATCATCTTATTAATTTTCCTTGTTTCATTCTGTTGTCGTATTCCAAATTTCTTTGAAATAAAGGTTGAACGCTTTTACCGTTGTAACGAACCCGTTCTTTTTGTAGTTGAAACGTCATTGGGTAAAAATGAAACCTTCAAGAATGTGTATGCTTGGATCGTTGACTGTTTAGTTTGTGCTATTATACCATTCCTGTTCCTTGTTTATTTAAACGTGCGACTAATTCTGGAAATCCGCAAATCTACAAAATACTTACGTTACCATATTGGGATAAATTCGGACATGCAGAACATTGTTGATCACGAACAACTGAAAATCACCATGATGCTTGTGAGTGTTATTGTTGCATTTTTCATTTGCCAAGCCCCGTATGTAGTGTACACCGCTTACGTCAATATTAATAGATTCACTTTAAATATGTCGGACAAGTTTTGGATTATTCATCGTGCGACAATATTCTTGTTATCTGTCAAATCATCATTTAATTTCATTCTGTACTGCTGGTTCAGTGAAAAGTTCTGGAATACTTTTAAAAGAGTGTTTTGTTTTTCGAGATACTGTACCATGAAACACACATCTCGAAGAAAAAGTCACACAGTTCATTCAGCTGACATCAACGCTACAAGTAGTGTTAGAAAGACGTCATATCTAACAAAAGATACAATCTGTTAATTCAGAAGAAATTATATAGATGACTGTTGTAAAACGTGCACAAAATTGTGTGTTAATGAAGTGTTGTGGACTGAAGAATTGTAAAGTTTTACATTTTTGGACAATTCTCTTTCAAACATGTTATCATGTTAGTAAGCAGATTGTATCTGTATTGATCTCCAAGACATGTTTCAAGGCATTGTGTATTGCCTACTTATACAAGTATAGAAAAGGAGATGTGATATGGTTGTCTAAAAGACAGCCATTTAAAACGATTTATAGTTGCCATAAGGCCTTCAATTATATAAGATTCCCTAATTATGTTACGTCAGTAATTCAAGAAGTCGCTAAATATGCCAATTCATTTATATTGGCTTTGTGAATTTCGGGGAAATTATTGAATTAATTCAAAGTTATATTAGGTATTTTATTAAACAGAATTAAAACAACCCCAGGCTAGAGGTATTTATATTAAAAAACTGATACGATTGATTCGCAGACCGATTGATAATATCATATTTTTGTTAGTTTGTAGATAACTGTAAATTCAATGTACAATTCATTATGGTTCGCTGGAAAAATATAATTTTCCTCTTTAAAAATTGAAATTGTTTTATGTTACTCGTGTTTCTGGAATTTCAGATTTATTATAAAAAAATCAATCATAACGAAAATACCCTCGCTAGTTTCCAAATTGGCGTTATCAAACACAATAACTCAAAGGAGGGAACAGACACCATAAGTCGACGTTCATAATAAAAATCTTTCATATTCACATAATAAATAAGTACAAAGTAAGAAACAAAATTAATAGAAATATGATTTAGCAGATCGTGTTTATATATAATTCAATATATGTATATTATTGTAAATACTTATTATAATAACTCATTGTTTTTTTTTGCAGTGACAATTTATCTTTGATACTTTGAATTGTACAAATTGCAACTTCAAAAGTATATGTACTGATTTAAAAGCAGTTTCTGTAGTTTCAATCTGTTCATTGTGCTTATTAATTCGTTATTATATTTTGATCGCAGTTTCAAAATACAATGTTGATTAAATATTGTTTATTTTTATATGCTATATGTTCATTTTAAAGAGTCACCGTTCATCAATAGCATAATAACCAAACATAGGAATTCCGACATCAAAATATAGTACAAAAAATCATTCAAATACCCTTTACCATCCTGTACAGCTTTTAAAGAATAGATAACCTAACACAGTCCTTGTGACTGTTTCTTGCTGTATTGTCCATAAAACGACAGAGACAGATACGCCTTTTAAGCTGTTAAACAAAAATGTTTAACTTTTGTTTGTTGTAACGTGTTCCAAATTTGGAATCAATAAGTTTGGATAAAAATATTGTTGATTATATATATATATATATATATATATATATTCTTGTAAATTATAGCAATGGACGTTGTTGATGTTTTGTCAATAAAGTTAACAGAAAAAATAACTTTGTTAGTTTTCTTGATCTATTGTTTTCACTGTAAACACATATATTGAAGCCTGTTCATAAACGATTGATTAATTGATTGTTGTTTAACGTCCAGTGGCATATATTTCATGCATATTCACGACGAAAAAAAGTTAAACAATAAATCAATATGTAGACCGTGAGCAAGGGACCGGCAAGGAAGGTACTTTTAGACTACCACTGGAAAAATTGCGCGCCGGACAGGGGCGGAAAATTTAGCCTTATAACTGGCCGCCTACTGACCACTCAAAATGAGCTGTTACAAGGGGTCTTTAACGTGCTTAAGACGTGGCATTTCCTA
>JAULBM010008451.1:0-11762 GCA_032357055.1 Geukensia granosissima
AAGAATTTAGTGAATGTTTTAATCAATTTGTTGTAACGAAATCCTTGACTTAATAATTTTTCAGTTATACAGAGATTAATTAATTGAAGTCTAAAAAGAAATCCTTTATGATAAAGTGTTTTTAATAATTTTAATTTATTGTTTATTAGAATAAACAGTTAACCAACATGTCTGTGCAGATAATTTTCATTTCGTAATCTAAGAACCAAGAGAACCAAAATTTACCAACGTTGAATAAAATGATGAATTTTGATACCACTTTAGCATTAGGGAAAACATGGGCATGTATTCCAAAGATATTCACGAAATTTATTAACAAGAACAAACTTTAACTTCAATATACTTTAGAAATAAGTCTAAGGTATATTTATATCTTTAGAACGTTTAGTGGTCTATGATATTAAAGCCAATTTGTCTAGAGTTTTGCTAGATAGGACATTTCAGGTCACACAAACATGTGATACAATTAAACGTAAACAAGATATTTCGTTATGTGCAGTCTGTGTGATGTTGTAACAAGTTAAAACTAAACCATCAACAGTTCAACTTTTAAATAATATTTTGTTTCTTAGATCTCAATGTCCATATTCTTCTTTACTTTTTAATTTAAATTGTATTACATTTTGGACACAAAAACCAAACACTAATCTAGGCACTTTATGTCTTATTGTTTGTTGCACATGTATAATGATAATAATACGAAGAAAAACATTTATCCTTATACATAATGTTGAATGTCTATTCTTCAAAGTTTAATTCAACTGTAAACTTTGGTTTTATATAAGTTTATTACTTGTAATAAACATAATACTTACCTTAAAATGCTGAAAAAAAAATAAAAAAATCATATTAATGATATTACATCTGTAGGCTGTAGGTAAGAAATACAAACAAAATGACAATAGCAAGTGTATCTCAAATATTATTCCATTTAGTAAATGGTGTCGTTTAAAACAGATTCTTTGTCCGTTCGCTGGACTCAAAACTTGCCAAGAAAAAATTGATTACAACATTTCAAATCAGAAAATGAAACTACACATGGCAAAAACAAAAGTAAAGCTGGTGTACAAAATTAAAGCTTTTGTATTTTTTTTGTAGTCCGTAACGACATGTGTGACGTAATTCGATGTTTCATACACCACATTGCACTTTTTCAACTATTACAACTGAATAGATTGACCGTTTCCCTTAAGAAGAAATAATTTCTCCTCAATTTACACATATTTTGACATGCTACACGACACATCGCAGTATTTTGGGTCAAATTCATTTTCATATCAATTTTCGAGGCCAAATTTTTTACACAATTTTTACAGCACTTTGAACGTAAATTTAGACCTCGACATTGGGATATTGGAATTCTGAATGGGTTGTGGGAGATTGAATGTGAAATATCAATTGGTGATTGGTTAAAATGTGTTAAATTCTCCCTACGTGGTTTCATCCTACAAACTGGACTGGAATATTGTACAAGAAAATACAGATTGGATCATATAATATATTAACACATGTCGTAAAATTCAACCTTTGATATTGTCGAAAACTCGTGTGTCAGGTCTGATATACTTAGTCGTGTAAGTCATGCGGGAATTCATCGCCTTATTTGTGATATTCAAAATGCATCGTCCGCATAGTTAGGAACAAAAAGGGAATACATGAAAAAAGATTCGATTTAAGTACGGGAGAGTAGATGTGCACTTGATTTTTTAAAAATTAAAAATACACAAATTTATATACTAGTATTTGTTTATTTCAGCTTCTTGTATGGTAATAGTAGCCCTGAATTTCGTCGATATTTCTGCAGTACTTTTAAGTTGGGCCAATATGTTATTTTATATAAATTGTGCGAATTCTTGTTTAGAAAGGGAAAATGTTTATTAAATTTTGAGAGTAAAGTATCAGTACTGCAGCTGGTAAATAAGGAAATCGTCGATATTAAATTGGCCATACATAAAATATTTACTGATCTCAATAAAAAATACATAAATAAATAAACACTTTCATTTTACAGAATACATTTCAAAATAAGATAGACAACACAAATATAAATAAAGTTCTCAAGAGTGACAGTTTACATTAATCAAGTAAGAAACCAATCTTTTCAGCAAAACGAATGCCAAACAATAAATAAAATAATCTCATTGAAAAGAAAAAAAAAACATATTGATTTTGAAAGGGTTCCAGCAAGATGTTTAGCTTTTACTTCAAATATATTTATAAGGATGTCAAAGTAAGGCAACCATTGGATAAATGGTACACTGAAATTTTGGCAATTACTTAACATTTAAATATCATTGACACGAAAACAGAGTAAATATTTCCACAAAATGAAAAAGTGCAAGAATTATTTTTTCTTTTATCCCTTCACTTAGAAAAATCAAATTTCTTGACAATAAACCAAAATATGACATAAATGTCTTGGACAGTATGGCGGGTGTCCAGAAAGAGACAGGAACTGTTTACAATACTGGACCACCTAAGATCATCCGGGTTTTTTTGGTGAGAGTACGCATTGTTCATAATTTGTGTTTTTGTTTTATATGTATATATATCATGTGCTATCGAGATTGCCGTCACTGTGGGTTGTTGACTATCCCCTTTTGTTTGGCACTACAGTTTTATGTGTCGTCGTCTAAATCTAGAATCACGGAATTCATCTTAAAAAAGATATGTGTCATTAGATTAGTGTATAAGAATGGCATATAATATTTTTATGAATTAAGTGTACAATGCTTTAAATTGTAATGAACTGCTATTTTTAACGCATTTTAGGTTTACAGTACCAATCCAATGTCAAAAACAGGCGGAATTAACACATTTAACATGAACGAGATAAACCAGCTGGATTAAAATAATTACACAGGTCGAAAATTAACTGTTAAATTATGCTTTTATTTCGACTGTTATAAAGTGGATAGCTGTCTTATGAATTATCATATCAAATGTTTTTATGTTAATGTTCATGTGTTCAGGTGAAAAAGTCACTTATATTAGTACTAGTAAACAAAAATACACATATCATCGGATCACATATTTTGTGAATTCGGAAACGAAACTCGATGTTTGCATCAATATAGCCTATCTTCAAACTTATTAATTTCTCGTTTTCTTTCTAAATAAACCGTTAACTCATGTGTCTTTTAAGGTAAATTTTCATTTCCTAATCCAAGTACCAAGAAATTACCGGATTACTGGAAGAAAAATACAAGTGAAGCAATCTGGAATAATATGGCACATTTTGATACTATGTTGACACTTATATAACCATAGGCATGATAGTTTAAGACTGTTCGACATCCACATAATTAACTAAGAAAAAGTAGCTTATACTTCCGGTAGGTATAAATATAGGGATATTCATCTGTATTATGCTGTCTGTGGTCTATCACATCAAAGTTAGTGTGTGAAAAGTTTTCTACTATATAATCATACTTTACATCAAGCGTTTCGGGTCACAGATTGCTTGATACAAATATGCCCCTTTACGTCATGTTATGTTAGTCTATGTGATGTTGTTAAAACTTCAACGTCAACAAATTCACTTTTAAAAATATTTTGTTCAATTAGTTCTTAATGAAACTTTAAATCTTGAATTTTTTTTTATATTGTGGACACAAAAACAACAATAATCTGAGCGCAATATGTCTTAAACAGTTACCTATATCATTTGTTGAACATCTATGATGATTATTAACTTTTATGAAATCTTTAGTGTTGTAAGTGGTTTATCACATAAAAACCAATATCTCAAAAGTTTTGATTATTTTTAAAATCAGGCATTTTAGGTCGCAGATCATCAGCACTTAATACAAATATACCTCGAAAAGTCTTTATGGTTTGTAAGTCTGATTGATATTGTAACACGTTAAAAATAAACTATCAACGATGCAACTTTTAATGAATGTTTTTTAACTGATCTTAAGGACCATGCTTTTTCATCATAACTTTTACTTTTTACTTTTTTATGATATTTTGGATTAAAAAAAGCACTAATTTACAGACAATTTCCTCACCAGTTCACTTTTTGTTTAGTTTGCCATTAATATGATTATTATACCACATAAAAAAGAATCTATATTTTAACAATTCTTAAAAGTATAATTCATTTGTTATTGTGTTGTACTCTATCATATTTCAGGCAAGGATCTTGAAAAGATAAATATATGATAATGGTTGAATCAAGTAAATTGAGGTTATCTTATATATTTTCTGACCAAAATTCGGCGATATTGATTGAATGAATTAATTCAAAATTCTTGAATATTATAAATTGTGTCCTGTTTTGTTAATTTTATTTATTGTGATAAGATTTTTGTTTAAGTGCAGAGTTTCAAAATAGTTGCTACGACAAAAGAAAAATAATTGATATTTGAACGTGTAGACGTTCTAAAATGCAGTTGGAAGCAGTTCTTTTTTAAGCTTTTTAAAAGCGGTTATACATTAGAATCTTTATTAATTGCCAGATAAGTTAATTTTTGTTCACACTGTAGATGATGATAATACATCCTTTATTCCACTTTAAATGGTTAATGCGCTCTTGAGAAAATAAATTTAATTTTCCCCCATTATCACTCAATAGTAACTATAAATGCTTCAGCAAGTGCTTTTCATTAAAGTTTCAAACTATTTGCATGTTACAATCTTCAGATTCTATGAAACCTATTGTACCAAATGTGAATTATATGTAAGATCGTTAATGAATATTTAAAGCAGCAATCGAGTTTTAAATATTATTTGACTGATTTTTTAAAAGTATTTTCGTATAGGTTATCGCAAGCTAGGTGGGCTTTTATTAAAAAAAACAGCCCATATATATGAGTTATATTTTCTCAAAATAGAAAAGTTCAATAATAAAAGGAAATACAAAGGTTTTGTCCATCTATAAGCACACAGCATTATATTTGAAAAAAGCAATAGTTCATGAAATTAGGATTATATTTGATCTGAACTATTTCAGTCATGCAAATTTTCATCTACAGATAATATAACATAATTATGTCACATTATTTCCGTTAGTGTGAAAATAAAAATCAGTTGTTAAAATCTGGTTTTAAACTTTCATGATTAAACAATCTGCCTAAATTAAAGACGGGTTTTCAATATAAGGAGACATTTAAAAAGGTACATATTAAATGACGAGAAATGAGCTAAAGTTAAACATCAGACTGATATGCAATGAAAACGTTAAAAAGGACAATATTTGTTATTCTTGTTTTGTTGAAATAATTTACAGTATATATTCTGACAGATTTTCATAAAATAATATTTTTTAATGTAAATGAATCATTCGATTAATCATTCAATTTGGTAATCTTCACTTGGTCTGTCATATCTCTCTATAAATATCTCGATCGTATTTTATCGATCTCGTAAGAAAAACCAAGAATAGCCGATATTAATATAGTGAACTGCAAAAGAACTTTCACAATTACCTTTGAATAAATCATCAAAATAAAAGTGAAATAAGAATTCTGAGATAATGGTTAAAGGTTAAAGTTAGTGACATTTAAAGTTAAGTTCCGCTGTGATGATTAAATTCGAAGTTTCAAAACACTTGGATTTCTCGCCCCTCGTGGGACATGCTTTGAAAAAAAAATTAAATCTAAATGTTCACGATTTTCAAGCTAAGCAAGGGACAAACACCTCTTGATTGTAAATATCTGACACTAAAGCTATTTCATGTCTGAATAATGTCGTGCAATCTCCGAAAAACACACATAAAACGCAGATTTGAAGAACATTAAGATGAATGTTATAATTATTCTATTTGACAAAGAAGGATCCAACGGGACACAAAAGGGGTGTGCCTTCTTTATTAGTAGTGGTCCCTGCCATCGGATTTGGCTTCCCAGTTCGATTTGTTCGGATTTGAGTGCTTCTTTTCCTATATTTGAATCCTTTACTTCCTATGTTTCGGTTCTAATTCTACTGATGAGAGGTTACTCCTTGAAATGTACATATAGCATACCTAAATTTTCCATATTTAATTAACATTGCTAATTTTGTATTTTAATGTTTGTTACCAACTGCGCACTCCTCATTATTTACTTGTTTCTTGATTGTTCTGATTTACAGTTTTTGACAAAAATGTTATAAGATCGTTCAAACATGATTTTGATCAGTTTAATAACATATTTAGATATCCTAATAATGTCTTCCTTTAAACATCCTAGGATTTAAAAATTATCCAAAAGAACGCACTTTTCATAAATCAAACCCAGAAATGTTCATGGATTAAGTGCAAAATATGGACGCAATTCTACATTCTATTCTGCGATCGGAAAGTTTGACTTTTGTAGCGGCATCACTTTTCTCTTTTTCGACTATGAAAGGAATCTTTTAAGAGCGGCTTTCCGTATTATAACATGAAAGTCTCACAACGAGAGGTTTTCGGTTCGCCAACTGGGGATCGCGCTAGGTCAGCTATGTGGATCGAGCCCTAGAGACCACTCCGGTGCCTAGCAAATATTGACACTCTTATCACTAAATTACAGATACTCATATAGTGGCATTGAAACCCATCTTTTTTCATTCAGTTAATTGAAAATTCAGTATTTATACATCTTATAGGACGAACTATTTTTGATAACATCTCGGGATAAAAGGCTTGATTTTTAATTATGGGGGACATGTGGTCTGAAGGAGATGCAAATTTTGTATAGTTACATATATACTTTAGAAAGAAATTTTCCCTAAAAACTTCAATTAGTAATCTTAATGGTGCTTTATTAATCATCAAGAAACCTAATTTCTAAGAATTTTTTTTAAGAATGTGACCTTGAGCGTGAACGATTTTTTTCAAGAAATCTTTAGGGTTTTACATACTTGATATGTATAATTATTCCAAAGTTTTTGATTCGGATATAAACTTTTTGAGTGATTATCCTGAAAACTTATTTTCACAAAATTTTCATAAGTATTCTTTGTGAATGAGACCTTTACCTTGAACATATTTGCGCTAAAAGTCATATGGGTTCTTACATGCTTAATATTAAACAATACCTAAAAGTATCACATAAATCGGATGTTAACTTTGGAAGTTATCTTCCAGGATCCTTATTTTCAGACAATTTTGTAAGTATTTTTTGCAACTTTGACCTTGACCTTGACCTTGAACGGAATTCAATAGGGTTCTCATTTGCTTGATATATAACATTAATATCCTAGAGTTTCATTTAAATCTGAAGGAACTTTTGGAGTTATCATCCGGAAACCTTATTTTAAAAAAGATTTCTAAGTATTTTTAGGACTGCGACCTTGACCATGAATGGATTTTCCCAAAAATCAATAGGGTTTTCACTTGCTTGATATATAACAATATCCTAATGTTTCATTTGAATCGGATGTTATCTCTTGGAGTTATCGTCCGGAAACCAAGAATCACGCCCGCCCGCCCGCCAGCCATCATCAAACCAATAGCCGAGTTCAACTTCGTTGCAACTCGGCTAAAAACAAACCGCATTTAAATCGGTACATGGTACATAGACAACAGCCAAAGAATATTGTTCATTTTAATTGTTTATGTAATATTTAACCGATGAATTGGTCAATCATTTTTATAAGAAACATAAATTAATACAATTTCCAATTAAGCATGTAGGTAAACTATTGAATCTGCACAAGTAACTAGAGTCTCAGAAGGCTGTGCCTGTATCGCTCACCTGACATTGCACCTATTAAAAAGCATTAAATGAGCAACAGTGTCTATGATTCACTTTAGAAAGGATCTTGCATTGATACTTTTCCTGTGAAATATCGTCCCATTTGGCCTTGCAGTTTTAGAGGAAATGAGTTTTTAAATGTTTTAGCCAATCAGGAAAAGGAATCGTCCATGGCGGCCATGTTTTTTTCATAGCGAGACAAAATGAGTAAACTTTGTAAAAACCTTTGAAAAGATGCTTTAAATTTTTATTTAAAATATTGTTACATTTGGCCCGGTGGTTTAAATGAAGATATTTTAATGGTTCAAAAACATCGGCCATGGCAGCAAAGTTTTTTTCCGATCATTTTGTAAAGGATGCTGCCTGTAAAGTTTGGTTCCTTTTGACCTTGCGGTTTAAAAAGAGATGATTTCATGTTTCAGCCAAATAGAAAAAAAAGAATCGTGCATGGCGGCCAGGTTGGTTGACGGATCGGGCGGAATGAACTATCTTTATGAAGGACCTGCTTCCTGTAAAGTTTGATCCAATTTGGACCAGCAGATTTAGAGAAGTTGGTTTAAACGACGGTTTACGACGGACAGACGACGGACGCCAAGTGATGGCAAAAGCTCACATGGCCTTTGTCTAAAT
Source organism: Geukensia granosissima (assembly GCA_032357055.1). NCBI lineage: Eukaryota > Metazoa > Mollusca > Bivalvia > Mytilida > Mytilidae > Geukensia > Geukensia granosissima. Next base: position 8,292 of record JAULBM010008451.1, read on the forward strand.
GGGCTAATAAAAAGTCATCCTTGGATCGAACTCACATACCAGCTAGCATATATCGAAGACAGTGTGATTTGAAAAGTCGTGAAGTTGTTTCATCTGTATTTAACAACTTTTTATTTCATAAAGTTGACTTCACATCAGGTATTCTTGCACGCTAAAACAGATTAAATGTAAACTTACAAACATGCATGCTTTAGAATAAGTAATATAGAGTTGACAAAACTGTAATGAACAAAAAAGGTATAAAAAAATTTTTTTTTTATTCCAAAAATATATAGACAGCATGACACATATGAAAATGAAAAGATTTGGGGGTAAATGTCAGAGAAACTGCTCTCCAACCACGAGAAAAGCAGAGAATTTACAAAATAGAGACCGTGTGTGTGATTTTTATTGTTCGTCGGTTACTACTTTTGTTTTCTTTAATTTTTTTTCCTTTGACCACTCGTTAGTGGAGGGTTGGGTACCAACTAAACTCGGGGTGATTTAGAGCCGTCCACAGGGAGTGGTAATCCACCCTTGGTAAAGGCTTTATGGAGACCTCTAGATTCGTGAATTCTGCTGTGGATATATATATATACATACATACACGCAGCAATACATCATGTAGTGTGCTCTATCTCTACATACACTGACTTGGAAATGCATCACCCGGTCGCCGAAAGCTATATTTTTATAAATCCTTAGTGGCCGAGTGGTCTAGGGCGCTTGACACAGTGCAGACGATGGAAACCAGAGATGTCACAGCAGCGTGAGTTCGAATCCCACTGAGGGAAGGACAAAGATTTGCAGGTTCAAAATTCATTCCTAACACTGTTAATTTTCAGACATTTCTATATATACATCTAGTGAATGCTTGCATTTACTGAAAGCAAGCTCAAGATGCGATAAAGCACCATGCCTCTCAACACAATATGTCATCAACCACCACCGTATGTCTGGCGATTTTTAAAATACTGTGATGTCAATAAATGTTAAAGACAGGATGGATACAATGCCAAATATTTGTGTCATAATGCGATTAGTTGGTTAATATCTGTACCAACAAAAAAAGTTTAAATGTGTTGACTAAAATGACGAAGTTGTAACCCTTGTGGACAAGTTTGTAAAACGGAACAGTGAGATTCAAGGGATCATTTTTAAATATGTAAGCTTTATATGTAATGTTTCCATAGAACGTAGGATGTGATATCCCTTGTCGTTTCAAAACTCTACATTTGTAGCCGTTTTTTTGTGTTTAATCTTTGTAACGGTCATAAAATTTTGTACAATTCTTGAGAAGCTTGTAATATCTGTATCCCTGCTGCAAAAGTTTACCAGTAAGATGTAGATTGCGATCATTAAAAGTTGATTGACATTAACTCGGATTAGAGTTAAAGGATGGGTGTCGCGCACGAGACAGGGAATGCCTATCCTTCTAGAGCACCTGATCCTAGTCCTGGTTTGTAAATGAGTTCGTTGAGTAAATGCTTTTGTTCTTTTTGTTTCCTCTTATATTTTAGTTTGTTTTTAGGTTTTTTTCTCGTCGTTTAGACTTTAGAGACTACAAATAGTATTTTATACTGCCTAGTCTATGTCGTGAAAAGTAGTTTAAAGGAAAATTATAGACTAACAATAATTTCAGTTCACCAGATCTAACCACTATCATCCTTGAAGAGATTAAACAGGCTGCCAAACTTCATAACATTGATTTCCTTGTTATGATTACAAGCAAGCCATGTTCAGCTGAGCCATCCATTAAGGTTATAAGTATCAAAGGATTTGTAGGTTTAAAGGTCTTTGGCCGTGATTGAAGACTCAGTGAAAACCAAATAATTCAATGTCAGTGTAGGTTTATGGTCGTAAAATCATGTCTACATGATCGGTATATTTTTCATCTGAATATGGGTTAACAGTTTGAGTTTATCTAGGAAGCGTTGTTTGTCCTTCCCAGATAAAGTATCAACGTATCAACCGTTAACGTCTTTTTAAAGACTTTGCTAGTTTAATTTCCTTTTTCACCGCTGATCGACGCATTTGGTCTTCATATAGTTGCCGGCACTTGCAAAGCGTTTAAATGTACTCTCTATTCGATCCCAATATCCGTTCAAGCTGATCAGTGTTTAAAATAAAATATTATTGGAACATGCATGTGGTGAATGTTAGTGAGACCCAGAATGAACAACAAGAATTTTTTAAACTGAAAATGAACAATGCTTTTTATTTAATTTATTTGTAAACCGTGTTCCTTTCAGGCGCTATAAGACTTCCAATAATGTGCAAATTGTCAATAATATAGAGCAATACCCAATGGTCCCTAGAAAAGTCATGGATGGTTATATATTAAACATTTACATATGCCAACCATTGAAGAAATTTTGAAATAAAAATTTAGAATAAGTCCAATTAAAATATTGATCTCTTACCCTAACCAGACTATTGTAGAAAAACAGGTCTTGTTGTTTACCTGAATATTGTATCTTTGATTTAAGTGACACAAAAATACATTTTTCTAATCTAAGGAAGAAAAAATCCAAGTAGCCGAAATTGTCATATCATAAGTGAACTTGATTGAATTTTCTTTTGATGGACAGTCAAACTACCTGTCTTTATTCAACCTGAATAATTCAGTCGTTATATTCCGCTCACTATCGATTCGATCGCTCCATTAACGCCTGAATGCATACAGCTAAAGAATGCGTAAAAATAGAAACGTTGTAATATGGAAAAAACACGCTAATGATACCAAAAAAAAAAAAAAAACCCGGGAACGTCAATGAAAACAAACTAACTGTTACGCAATTTCTATATGACATAATCTGATGTTGTCAACCAAAACATGTTCTTTTGAAGACGAATTTTGTCGAAGCAGACGTTTTCCTGGTTTACTTAACTTGACTAGATTAAACATTAGAACATCAGTTACGAATGGTGAAGTAAGACGACCAGTTTTTAAAAGAGGATTTGAAAAAATAACATTTCAAATTTAGTGCTAGATATATCCCTAGGGTCGTAAGTAACCATTATTGAATTTGAAATTTGATAGACTGTTATATAAATTTGCTCTATGGTCAATCCAAGTACCCGTAAAATAATTTCAAAGGAACACGAATAATTAGACGTTTAATTTAATTTGAAACAAGTATATAAATATGCTTACGATTATATTTCCTTTTATGGTTTTAAAAAATGAAAAGTATTGACCGAAAGTTAATGTCAATCTATGCGATGTTTAGATTCGATATCATAGATATTTTTGTCATTTTGATTAAATAATGAGGACAAATATCTTTCTTAAACCAAATAATGAAGGTCTACAGCAAGGAACAGAGCCCAAATTTCGCACATGTATTTATTGACATGATAGAAATTAAAAGATTTTGTTTCCATAGAAATCGGTGATCCTGCTTTAAAGAGATCCCCAAAAAGATCCACATTTACAGAAGATCATTGTAAAGGAATTTGAGAAGTGAATATTGATTTATTCGTAAATTT
>JAULBM010008462.1:0-11762 GCA_032357055.1 Geukensia granosissima
TGCTAGACATGAACGGAAAGTTTACAATCGGAAAATCAAAGTCATCTCTCTTGTCGTAAAGTTTTGTTTTTAACCCGTTTAAAAATCAGTGAAGTCGAATATACGTAATGAAAGATGACAAAAAATCCTAGCTTACTGAATTCAATTTTTACGTTCCGTACTTTGTGAATGTGATAATGAAGGAAAGACAACTGACATTCGCTTTCTTATAGCTTATATAGTTGTCATTGGCGTTCAGACTAAATATGTTTACAAAATGATAAGCAGAAACTGTTTAATGCATTTAAATGAGCATGGCAATTATGGAATAGCAAATTGCTCCTAAGATTTCTTCACCTCTGTTGTCAAAAATTGTTGAAAGAGGTACTAAAGGCAAATATTTGGCTGAAAAGTAAATCCTATTACGACATTTGAATGAACGCGATTTTAATATTTGAATGAATGATTGATCATCATCAAAAGCTCTTATTCATTCACTTACGCATATCAATTATCACGTCAGGGCAATGTAAAACGTTTAAAATTATAGAACAATTCACAGGTAAACAGGCGAGATCGTAATATGGTAAAACAAGAAATATCAAAAATTAAAGAGAAATGATAACATTGGTAAATCGTAATGCTGTTGTTTTGTTCAGTCTATTTCTCCTTTCGCTGAAACCAATTCACAGATACCAAGAATCCAAATTTGAATTAATGAATTAATAAATTAAGCAATATTAAATATTTCAATATACCTCTTGTAGAATATCAATAAATGACATACAAGTTAATCGTTCACTATAGAACACTGATAGTCATATAATGAAGTTTTCACTTCTTGTTTTTAAAAAATCATATTATGTAGACATACAATTTTAACAACCACCAGAAATCTTCAACAAAAGCCGTCGATATTATAATGCCATTTTTCTCGATAAAGACAAGGACGATGGCAATATTATTCTGTCGGTATTTGTAGTTGTGTCAGATTTGTTTTTATTGGGAATGCAAAATTTATCAAAATTCTTATTCATCAACACTGTTAATTATTAAAAAAATAAATGGTTATTCCTCGTGTTTTGCAAATATATAGTTTTCTATGATGGACTCTTCTGACAAGATATTTAAGCTCTTTATAACGTAAACATGTTGCAGTATTCAATATTTAGATTTTATAATGGGGTTTGAGTAAAATTTCTTTTTAATATCATTTCATCATTTCTATATATCTTAAGAACGCTGACGTATTTGAAGACACCAGTCAGCTGGTTTTCAAATCTAATATTCCGGCTCGCTCATAAAGCGTTGGGATAACGGAGACAATATTATGCTGCTCTACGAATATCAATTTGCAATATTTGTCACTCGTATTTGTATAATAAAACGCTTAATTGCAGGTTTTGTTTTTTTTTAAATATAAAGTTTTTGCATTTTGCATAATTTTCAGACTATAGATCTTTAAGGGAAAAGATGTAAATTTTGAGAAGTCAGCCGTCAATTTTTAAACTAGAAAATCCCCTGTTTTTATCCCTTTAAATGAATTATTATATGACCCAAAACTTAATTCTTTCTGATATTTATCAATGTAAGTCATTTAAGAAGTAATTATACAATCCTTATTATTTTATCGTATAACCTACAACATTTATCAACGAAAACATTGTTATTTCTATTTTAAGCCGAAATATTTGAATGGTAATTTCATTGAAAGTTTGTGTTTGTCCTGATATACTGAATAGGAATATCGTCAAAAAGCCTTTCACCATCCTTTTATTCAAATTAAATACAGCTAATATCCAGATACCAAACGTTCACACTAAATGACCTGATATAAATAGCAGTGTCTACCTTTAAGGACGATTCCATGGTAGAAGAAGGGAAAATCAACTCTTAAGTTTGATTCCGATATGGCACAAAATTATGTTTTTTAAAACTTGACCACATCATGCACATATAAAAAATAGTTCTTAACATAAGTTCATTTGAATTATTTTTTGGGGTAGAATTATTTCAATATTGGTTCATAAACTATGCGTTATAAGACGTCAGAAATCGTTTAAGATATCATACAATCTGGATCGGGAACTAAATTATGTGCTAGCTATATACTCTACATAACAATCATTGACATAGTATTATAAAAACAAAAATAAAATATTTTTAAATTTGATATTTTGACGGGCATCTATCGATTATTCTTCCGTTCCATTGAATGCTCTCATTAACTTGTGAAACTATGTATCCATCATATTGTAATATCGGTAAGATATATTCATGGTATTTATTCTCTAAAAAGTATTCCATGAGTCGAAATAAGAGAAATTTAGGCAAATGTTGCAACATGCAGAAATTTTTGTCGTGTGATCTTATTTGTTGTCTATTGCAGTGACATTCGACTAAATTTAAAAAAAATAGCAGAACGTGGTGAGTTGATATTATCCAATGTGTCTGTTACTTTTACTTTTTCTATATTACTATAAAAGTACAAATTACTCTGTTTGTTTGTTTGATTGGGGTTTAAAGCCACTTTCAACAATATTTCAGTCATATCCCGGCGCAAATTACTCTGAATATTGCCCTGATGTGGCTGAGGTCATGCAATAGATTTACAGTAATTTATTCTGAAGGATCAAGCAATTTGTGACTTTTCAAAACAAATTTCGAATTGTTCGTAAACTAGATGATAATACCTTATTTTTGATTTCAACAATCCACTTTTTGTGTTTATTTCTACCATTTCCTGAACAGGATATAAAACCAAAAATTACCTACGTTTATTTATATTGAAGAGTATACCATTTTGAATGATTTAGCTTTGGCCGTTTTGTTACGTGATGGTTCAGTTTTATCAACTACTGTAAGCCTGCTGGCTGTTCTTTATGCGGTAATCTAATTGTATATCTCATTAATACATCCATGTTTAGATTTGTCAAAGATATTGATTTCTCTAATGGAAAAATACCATGTTACCGTTTACTCTAACATCAATTTCTGTATCAGCCAGGAGACTGCAATATGTAAAGTGAAGAATTTTGCAAATAAGAAACGAAACACATACTATATATAATAAATCTTAACTTGCGTAAGGAACCTCTATTTTCTTTTTCGTTTGTTGCTTGTGATGCACATATTGCGTTTTACGAAAATTTGATAAGCTTTGATAGAAAATTGACTGCTTTGCAAATTGACTATTACTGCTTATAATTCGTTTCTTAAAAACTTCTGCTGATGAGAGTTTACTACTTAGTTTAAAACATATTTTTTATAGAAAATGCAAACAAACAAATACATACAGAAACGCCTAAATACACAAAAGGATTAGGAAACAAGCTTTAAGCTTCTATTAATCCATATCCTTAGTTTACTACTTAAAATACGTGTCCAGCATAGTCATATTATCCACATTTGTTAAACATTGTTAAACCTGTATTTTGAAACCACTTGGTTGATGCCACTGCTGGTGGACCAGACGTCTCCAAGGGCATTCACCAGCCGAGTTGTAAGACTAAATATGCATTTTGCAACATGTGTTTTACAAAAATTTCCGTTACTTATTAAAATTCAAAATGACTGAAATTCATTTATATGCTTAATTCATTGTTTTTCACATGGTAGATGTCTTTTCCACTAGATTTGACCGCCTATTGTTAATTGTTTTTTGGACTATATTTGCAAATCGGCTACATTTGTTTGTTTAGAGTTTGACTTGATTTTGTCATTTAATTGACTATGGTAATCATACTCGGTCAGTCGTTGGATTAAATACAAAGTGTTTAATTTGATGATATGCATATAAAACGGTTCAATATTTCAATATTAATGATGTCAATTTTCTGAAAATCTACTTACACTTTCAAGAACAAATACGTGTCCTAGTCAAAATTTATTTCAATCTATTAGTTTTTTCTTCTATTGATATGGAATGCATGTTGTTCTTACATATTGAAGGTTGACAAAAGTACGTAGCTAGTTTGAAAGATATTTTCCAAGGTTCAATTTTTAATTAGATAAGCTTTTTCATTCATTCTTAGCAACTCATTATAACAAACTGATGAACGCTTCGTGTAAGAACTGTTCTTTACGACATTTTGAGAAAACAAATGTTATATCTTTAAAATTCATGATACGTGTTAGGTGAAAATTAACACAACTGATTGCGCAAGTGAATATTTTAATGTTAAAGCAAAAAAGTATTGTAGTCTGAATCGAACTACAATAATACCTGGGTATGTGTCTTTAATCATATGATTTTTCCTTGGTTGTATTCAATAATAAAATACTCTAACAATATGTTTCTTAAAAGCATTTTAAAAACAATTTCAAATACCAAGCTTTGTTTAAGTACCAAATTACCGAAGTAGAAAAAAAAACATTAAATGTAAATGTTCTCAAATATTGAAATGATCAAGGTGAAAAAAGGGAAAGAAAAAACCAATATAGAAAATGAATAAGTCTAGCTCTTTTATTAACTGATTGTCAAAGTTGTGGGTAATAGCGAAGACAAGAAGGGAGGTATCGTTAATGGGCAAAAATTGATAAATAGGCTTCTGTGTCTGTTTTTTTTCAAAAATTTGTCATTGACAGCGTTGCAAAAATAGAATTTAAAAATGTTTTTAGATAAGAGGTAAGATGTGTTGTAATTTACAAGACACGATTTGCTGTGTTAATACTAGTATTCTTAAACTGATGAAAAATATTTGACGTTTGTAAACACACTTGAATTTACTATTTAATCCACACGACCAGTGAGGCTGCAGAGTGAAACAGTGGATTTCTACCTTTAATTGTACATTTTTGTATAAAAAATGTCTTCTTTGCCGCCCATATATTTAGAAAAAGGGGGTTTATGATGTGTCTTCTTTTGGTCAGCACTTGTCTAGAGAGATAAAGGTCGGCTATACAATTTATTTGTTAGAGTATGATTGATTTATTACCAAATGTAGTTGAATATTATATATAGTTCTACACGTAAACATACTTATGGCAAGACAGCATGCACCTCGTTAATCCCAAATTCTTTTATACAATATTTTTGTCCGTGTTTCTTAGGTAAAAATTTAATGGATATGCCTTGTATGTGTTATAATGAATACGTTTAGGTAAATAACAGTTATGTGCCACAGGAACGATCATTGGCTAAAAGTATTACTCTTATTTTGAGTGCTAAACTGCCGATTTATCGGTCTGATTCAAATCTTGTTGTTTCTACGACCTCACAATACTAGCTTCATTGTAACGGCAAAAAGTGAGGTTTTGCGAAAAAGAAAGGCCCACAATTGGGTGCTGTGCAAATTCATTTATACTGATTTCAAACAAGAACAACAAAATCCAATTTCCGTATTTAAGTGTGTTTGTCGTCGTAAAAGCTTGTGCAAAAATTTACCAATTAGATGTAGGTTTCGAGTCAGACACTTGTGCAGACACGGACAAACTGAACTAGTTGTGAAATGTAAAACCTATAAGAAAGTGCCGAAGGCACGTCTGCACGTCTCCATCAAGAAGTTTACTACGGGAAAAGAAAAATCATCCCTTTGATCATCGATTTCAATGCATGAACAACCCTAATCAATTTTTAAATCCAATTCTAAACAGGGAGTACGATCATTATTTATTATAGATATATCTTTGATAATTTCCTTGCGATAATTTTATGTGCAATTAAGGAAAGTCTGGATTTTATCAAACTAAACTTGTCCACTAGATCGTGAATCTTGGACTTGGTTCTTACGATACTGATGAGAGCTACTCCTTTAAATTCACATGTAACATACCTAAATCCTCACTATTTACACATCATTGATATTTTTGTTATTTGAAGGGTCTTTTTGAGTTCTTGCCAAATATATGCAATTATATGAGCGCAGTTTTTGCTCATTGTATGCAATCTATCTGTAAATCGACGAAAGAACAAACAGAGATTTTGAATTACAAATTTATATATGAAAAATTACCTTAATAAGACGATATCAAAGTAGAAAATCCTCACATTACTATTGAAGAAAAAGAAATTAGACAAACTTTTTTTTTCAAAACAACAAGCGAATTATTCATATTAATCCAATCCAGAATAAAATATCAACTGAGTTTTCAAGACGTCTTAGAAACTAGGGAAAAATAATTAATGTAATTGATGTAAGAGATCAGAAAGATAGCTTAAGTATTATTTACAAAATATACCTCACAACATTTTCAACCCGCTGATAAATGTAAAAAGGTCCCTGTAATATACCAAAGGTCTTTTTACATTTATGCAATTCTATTCCTTGGGACAAGCTCTGAATCGCCAAAATGTATTTAGAACTGTTGATGATTAAAAATTTGCAGGATAAAACCTGGTTTATTGATAAAAAATGTATTTTGAAAAAGAAAATGAAATCGACAAATCAAAGGGTTCATGTTCTTGATAAGAACAATCAATTGCAAATTTCATAAGAAAAAACTTAATAAAAAGTTTTTATGACGCAAAGAAGATACAATAAGGTACTGTTAAAATTATTCTTGAGATCATCATGTTATCGAAAATGAATCAGAATTTCAAAAAAAATACAAATTTACAAATGCTGAAAGGTCTCTCTTAATGTTAGGAGACGTAGTCCGCAAAGCACACAAAACTAAGCTTATAAAATGAAAAAATGCCTAATTGTTGTATTTCAGTGGGCAAATAAACATGGTTTAATCCTGCTGAACTGGATGTTGTGTGCCCCGATCCTGTTAATTCGCAGACAATTTGCTTTCAGGCTATTTCTGCTAAAAAAATTGTACTGACGCTTAACAAACTGTGCTTACAACTCGAGCTCATAAGAAAAAAGGCCTGCAAGTGTAATAAGAATGTTATTTAAGTGGATAAAGAAACATTGTTGAGGTCTAATTCATTACTAGATCCTGCATGTTACTGTATATACTGTATTTAAAACCACGACGGGGATGCTTACCCTTCATGAAACACCTGATTCAAATCCTGTTTTGTAAAGGAGTTTGTAGATTCCACGCTTTTGTTCTTTTTGTTTACGTTTTATCTTTAAGTTTGTTTCAAACTTGTCTTGTCTCAATGGACTATGCACATGGGTATGCTACACTGGACTTAAAAGATGGAATATGGAATATATACAAGAAAGTCAATGCATAAACCGTTGTTAAGCTGTTGATTTAAGTTTTTGAAAAGAATGTCTTGCCTTTATTTCTTTTATCAAACTGATGGTAGACCAAATATAAAATCTCAGATTGAAAATGCATGTATTTCAGAGAATACGAAGCGCTTTTCTGGATTAAGTACGGTACGTTCGGGACCAAATATTAGAAAACAGGAAATTATGTGCAGGCACGAAGAGAGCGGTCATGCCATATGCCAGTACCCTAAAATAATTAAGAGCATATACACCTCAAGGACATCATTTGAAAATTATATTTTATATTGATTGACTTTCACATCCACTGATACACTAGACTTGTAGATAATTGTCATACTGTCGTCTTTTTATTTATTTATACAGCGGTAGACATACAAGAGAGATGATGGCATCGTTTTCCTTTGGTAAATGCGACCACAATATCCCCAGACTTCCTGTAAAATTATCCTAATGTAAAGGTATTACCTGTAGCATTGATACTTATTTAATAATCATTAAGGGAAAACTCATCATATTTTTTTCTTAATCTGATTAAAACTTCCTTTCTTCCAAATTAGATTTTAGTTTTATATTATCTGCAATTGCTGACATCATCATGATTTAAAATCAAATTCGTTGTGATACTTTCTTGAGAATGTGTATTTTCCATTTTAAAATGAAGCTTAGGAGTGGATTTTCCTTAAACATTGGTACGGCGTACGGTAATATCAGATATTCAAAAAGAGAATCGACAAATATTTTTTGCTGTTAACGTCAAGAGAGCTATAAGAAAACAATGACGCTGTAGCAATAAAAGACCGTCATCGAGAATTAAAAAAAGTTTGTAATATTTAGACGCCTTTTTCAAATGTTTATTTGTATCTTTCATACGGAAGTTCAATTTTTACAGTAAGAAACTATATCTGGTACAATTCATGTGAAGATGTTAGAATTATACGTAGTTTACATCTTCTTAAAACTCTATTATGCGAGTTTTGAAATACAATAGAGTACACCAGAAAACATATTTACAAATATATAACCAATTGTTCAAATCGTTTTTAGTCCTTTCATAAATTACAGACGCCAAAAGAGAAGTTAGAATCAACATAATTTTTATGATAGACGTCATGTTTTTCTTAATTAAATTATTTCTAAAACGATAAACGGTCTTAATTCATAAAAATAAAGAAATGTATCATGAGACAAGCAAGGTCCTCTTTCCCAATAGATATTCAACAGTCTGTATAATGTTATATCATTCTGTGAAACAAAAATCGAAGATATACATTAATCAATAGGACAAACAATTAATTAGATCATGAACAGCATAACAATCAAACGGAGCTCTTGACAGCATGTATCGTGCGCTTACTCGTTGAAAAAATTCCAAATACATCATAGATTTAATGCAAAAATGAATAAAAAATATCATTCAAATACAAAAACTTGGTAAGGTGCCAGTAGCTAATTTCGATATTGCTACTTGATTAAGAGATCATGTCTTATTGATCTTCTTTGTTGTTTTAAGTTGATCGCCGTGATAACTTTTGATGTCATTGAAATAGCGTAAAAAGCGTGAAAATGTCATTCAAAGAAAATATTTCCGATAAAGGTTCAATTACCAATTTAAGCCATGCTATAAAACGGGTGACGTATCTGCTGTAACAATTTTATTTCTGGTATAATAGCCAAAAATATAACATCCAATTTGTTCCAGTGTTAAACTATATGGGCTTTGCTAGCAAAGTTGAACTTCTTATCAATAGTGATTCAATCTGACAGCGGAGCATCCACTGATCATCTCTACAACCTATTCAATTGCGAAAAAAGTAAAAAAAAAACTGAATAATTTTACTCCTAGTTAAAGCTAGATTGGAATGTTATTAGAGAAAGTCTTTTTTGCAATCACAATGCGTATTGATCAATTTAAATTACCGTAGCACCGAGAGTTCAAAACTGTAGATGTTGCAGTAGAAAACATCTCCTTCTCAAACAATCAATTGTTGCTTCACAAAATCGTAACGCTTCAAACAATCAACTGAATGTTAAAGCCTTCCATTTAAATAATTCGACAATTTGCAAAACTATGAACAATTATTCTCGCAAGATTTAATCTTGACCTTTTCTTCGACTTTATCAACAGGCCAGATGAACATTTGTGATTTTTGTACGATTCATTGAAGATGTTTTTGGATAGTTTGATATATAAATGACAAAGCAAATAAAAAACATCAATTTATCATGAATAATACAAAATATTATCAGGTCCAATGTCAATTAAAGTTGTATCAGTTTCATAGTAGACAAAATTTGACAATTTAGCAATGAAATAGCAGACATTGTCATTACTTTCTGTAGTTGCATTTATTTTCATCATTTGCAGTACAACACTGTTATGACTAATGTCTCTGCAAATTAGGTTGGCTTTAATAAATTTTGTGCAGAATCTGGGTTCATGTTCAGCAGTGAATGTCCAAAAAAAATTTTTATAAAAAAGCGAAAATTCCACTTAAGAGATACCTAATAAAAATATATAAACATGTCTAAAAGGATATTTCTAATGTATATATAATATAATTTATCATTTAACTAAACTATACTACCAAACTTCACGTTTTAAATTTGGGTCCCTTATGTCCTCAATAAATCTGTCTTTTAACAGTTGCTCTTTATCGCCGACAACAGACTTATTCTTTTTACAAATCTGATCATAAATTTTCATTAAATACAATGAATATGTTTGTAAATTCACCCTCTTTCTGATTGCGTTGAAAAAATTAGTTGTTATTTTATCTGCTGAATCCCTTTCAATCCGTGGTCGAAGCTGAATTGACTGGACTTCCTAAATGTAGCATTAAAAAGTATGTTCGAGATTATTCGTTAATTATTGTAGCTAAATGTTTTTTGCGTCTTCAATCTTAAAAAGGGTCACCCTTTTCTGTTGATTCCTCTCCTTAATTTTGCAAGATTCATTTCCTTAAGAAACAAAAAAGTTTTGGTGCCATTTTCGACACTTTTTGTGCTATTTTCTTGTTCATGTTATTATTTAACATTTCTGGTCAATTTTTTCTGCAAATGTTCCAAATACTTACGCAATGACTCTTTTTCTTTTAATACTTATTTTCCTTAGACATTTCCCCTCCTCACTAGAAATATTGTTTACTAGATGTTGCCAAATATTCACGAATGTTTTTTTTATTCCTCAATATCTACATTAATCTCTTTAAATACATCTTGTCGACGACGCTAATTTCGTAGTATTCAAGTTCTGGCATGAATGATAATAAAAATGTTAATTAAGTTGTATCCGTTTAATATTACACAAAATTTTGCAACACCGTTATTATTTTCTCTAGTCGCATACATTTTCATCATTTGCATTGTACTGACACGAGTATTGGTATTTCTGAAATCCTTAAATTTTTGTCAACACTGTTCAAAAGATATAAATCAATTTAGTTATCTTTACCATCTCTCATACTTTGATTCAAATTTAAAATAAAAATATTTTGATTATATATTAATTAGCAACCTTGCTGTGATGTCGTCGTCCTCTTGGTATAAATCTCGATTTGTTATTTTATCACATTCACATATTTGTAATGACAACAGGTAACCATTATGCATGGCAAATATGTGGTCAATATAACAAAACGATTGTTGTTTTGAAGTCCGGGTTGACAGCAAAATGTTGATTTGCAGCTACTTTTCATGCAAATTATAAACTACACGTTTCAATTGATCTTTGTTATACTGTATATCTTTAAGATTTGTTGCATTCTCTTGCATTACAAGAAATACTTGGTCATTGCAACAAGGTATGAGCTTATTCTATTTTATTTTCTGCAACTCTCCGTATTTATTTAGCTTTATTTTTTATCTAATACTGAACTAACAAGCAGCTCAATGGTTAATAATACGTTTTGTATCTGAAAAAAAAATCAGTATCTGTATATAAATACTGTGTTATTCTAAACAATACGTAATCGTTTTATACAGGAATTTAAAATAATCTTAAAAATAATAACGTCGTCTTCTAAAGGCGTCTTTCACTTTCATTGTCACCACATATGTCGCTCTAATTTATTTATCATCACAATGACAGACACCACCTTAACATACACACGATTGAACTGACTGTTTGAACTTCGATGATAATATATTAAATGAGCGTATAGTCTGGTTGTTCTTTTTTTTAAATTTTTGTGATATATTTTACATTCATATTGGGAAAATAGAACAATAAATAGGAGCTCATCTACAAAACCAGAAAAATATCAAATTTGTCAATACAGATTTTTATCGTTGATAATGAACTTCGGAACGAAACAATATATGATCGGTAAAAACAGCTTGCACTGTTTCAATATCAGTTTTGATAATATTTTCAGATTATCAGTGCACGTGTAAATTCAAGAGAATGTTTAACGACATCTACAATCTTTTGATGTTTTTTAGCAAACACAATAATTTAAGACAGTAACTGTACTTATTGAAGGTAATAAATATATACAGAGAACATATTTGTTGTCGTGCTGATACTGGAGATACTTAATAACGACTTTATCAAACAGATAATGGGGACAACAAATAATTCGGAACGAAACAATATATGATCGGTAAAAACAGCTTGCACTGTTTCAATATCAGTTTTGATAATATTTTCAGATT
>JAULBM010008473.1:0-11762 GCA_032357055.1 Geukensia granosissima
ATGATCGCACAAAAACATCACAAAGATATTTCAACCAAATATTTGTACTTGATAGATCTTTAATTGTGCAAAGTTTGATTGTGATGTTTTCGTGCGATCTATATTAAAAATCTCCAGCTATTACTGACATCACGTGGATTTGTGACGTATAGGTCGGCCATATGTTTCTTGCTTATGTTTAATTACAATCCAATAGGGGAATTAAATATATATTCGATTTGTTGTATTTACACCCCATTTCCTATTATTTTGCACGTTTTTTCTTATAGTTTCCTTTGACATATTTTTCATCCAACAGTTTAAATTTAGGTTTTCATCGCCCTTGTTCAATTGAAATGTGGTCGTTTATTTCATACATAATCTTATCAAACTGCATATAAACCATTAGTATTCTACGACGATATCGTTAGATTTAATGAAAATTATATAATTATTACAAGTTAAAACACTATTTTGCACGTATATTTTTAAAGACGAAAGATAAAACTTAAATTTTATGCTTTTCATTCTAGTTTAATTTGCGGTTTACTCCTGTCCCTTACCGAATAGGACAAAATTCAAAATGGCGGAACGCCATCTTTCCCAGGTTACGAAATGCTAAGACTGATATGTATCCAAATCAAATGCAAGACGAATTTCACTAAACTTTACTGTTTGTTTACATTTCTTTAACAAATGCATTAAAATGACCTGAAAGTTAAAGAAAATTCAAGTCAATACCCTAGTTTTTCACGCTCGTCTCGATGTGTACAATATCAAAACAAACGACGATGATAGTTTGTAAACCAAGTTAACCTATCGTTTTACTAGTATTCAAATTATGTTATTATTAGTATTAGATTGTATTTTCAATTGTTAAATACTCATAATAATAAACATCGTCGTAGTTATGATGAACAGATCCAAGCTATATGCATGCATATAAAGGGCATATCCCTTTGCCAGTAAGATATTAAAATGAGGATAATAATTAATTTTCACATTTAAAGCATTTTCTATGGGTCATGTGACCATTGTAGAACCAATTAAACTAAAAATTATGTTGGATTTTCTTTTAATAGACATTATTCAATACAAAAATATAAAATAATAGATATTTGCCAATTTTCATTATTTTTAGCAAAATCCTTAGGCCAAAATGGGCCGTAACGACCCTCGTCCTTTGAGACACTTTGAACAAAATTTACCTTGCATATGTATTTTTTCTTAACTAAAAGAACAGTTGTGCTAGGTGAATAATTGGAAGGAAATTATCATCAACTGTTTTTTAGGGTGTAAGTATTTTATGGTGTTTTTTTGGGTGAAATTTTTTAAAAAAAAGACATGATGGGTACGGGTATATCCATATGCCATCTGTCATTCTTGAATACAATAGTTCAAATTCATTTTATATGGCACTAGCTTCATTGATGTTTATATTTGCGTCATCAATGTTTGATTTTTGGTGTAGTTGCATGCAATATTAATTCAATGAACTTGTGAAGAAGTCTTTTAATAAATAAAGTATTATATTAA
The DNA here is from genome assembly GCA_032357055.1 of Geukensia granosissima. Lineage (NCBI taxonomy): Eukaryota > Metazoa > Mollusca > Bivalvia > Mytilida > Mytilidae > Geukensia > Geukensia granosissima. The sequence goes on from JAULBM010008473.1 coordinate 1,516, forward strand.
TATAGATTAGCTTACCCCTCGTTATTTTTACTGATCTCTAATTTCATGCGGTTTCATGCCTATATTTTTTAAGTGAGGAAGGGATTTTCACGGCCGCGTTCTCTTTTATTGAATTAGAGAAGCAACATCTTGCATTGGTAAAAGAATAACCATATTGCACAAATCTTGATAGTTAAAAAATTAAATCTCAATAGTTAAAAATGTAAATTTCTCGATAGTTAAAAAATATACTCTATAGTTTCGTTAGTTGAACTTTCAAATTTGTAGCAAAGGTTCGAAATTTAAAATTTAATGGTCAAAATTACCAAAATTATTGTAGAAAATACAACTATAAACCGCTTAAATTACAACATGTTTATCATTCTGATTTCTCCGAGACTCTGAATACTGTAGTGAATACATTTCTATAAGCAGTATTTCCTTGAAAAGAAAAAGAATTATTATGTACCAATACATATCTGAAAGTCCCTTCATGGTTGTCACCATATCCTAGCTTATATTTTAGCAATGGGATCAGTATTTATGATCTACATATGACGGATATTTATGACTACGAATACTCCAGTAGTCATGACATGGAAAAAACATAAAAGAATCAAATAATCACATTAATACCGTCTTGTAATCGCATAAAAACTAGTTCAAAGTCTCGTACACATTTTTACATAATATTCAATTTTTACAGGAAAATAATATCTGCGACTCATTTTACTACAAAAAATGAATACCTGAACGAGAGACATTTTGATTTTAACAACATCCCTGCTGCAATGATTAATTATCTCTGCGGTGAAAGGGATTACTTCCCCTGGAACATAGCCTAATTTTTCTACACCATATTTTCCCGTGAGTGGTCCAGATCTGCAACACAGGCAGCATATATGCTTCGTTTTTTCTGAAGTACCGGGTTGCTGAAATTGAAATTACATTACATTTTACTGAAAATTAAAAAAAAAATAAAAAGTTATTTAAACAAGATATCAATAAAAAGTTAAATAGGATAAACTTCCACACCCATGTTTGTGATATATTCTATATTGAATCAACAAGTCAGATGAAGAAATATTTCACTTATAACAATCATAAAATACATTCCGCAGCTCAGCATATTTACGTAGGTACTGCGATCTCGCGTTGAGCTATAATTAAATTACTTTTATCAACTTTAGCTTAAGAGTGGGCTCATGTACAACTTGTAGAAGTTTAAATAAGACTGTATTTTGTTGGATAGCTGTCTCATGGACAATCATGCTGTATCTCCTATTTTTATATCGTACATTAATAGGCGGCCTTGGTACGAGCTAAAATTTTAAGTTTGTACATATTTTAAGTCACTGGGATGAACTAGAATATAATAATTTCTACATACTGCGGCTTTTGGGTCTTTGTTTAGATCATAACTACCAGCTACTGTATATTTTCCGGTCTTTTTCACATTAAAATCCCATGACCTATTTAGTACTACTTTAATAGAGTATTCAACCCTTCCATGTTTCCCTTCGAAGGATGGTGGAATATCATTCGGTAACAATACGTCAAACGGAAATTTGTGTTCACCAGGTTTAACAACTAATGTGTCTTCACCACGCTCTGAAATGTGTAAAAACAAGAGATAATAAAAACTTTCTTTTTAAGGATTTGCGCTCGATTAAGATTAATATGACGAAAATAACTGTTAGCTTTCTATTCACTCTAAATACCATGGCTTGAGTTCAAATCTTGACGAAAATTCCAACTTTCTCCTGAACAAAACTAGCAGGATTTTAGTTAAATATTTTGTGAAACTAAGAAGGACAACACTCCAATTTTAACCTACAGTGTAACAGGAGAAGTCAAAGAGACCCAATCTCTGGACGTGTAGCAGCAGTAATTTACCCCATAGCTCATTGAGATACCTGACATCACCACCGTCGCTTCCGGGAATCGAACCCTGGACCTATTTATTACCAGCCAGCCGCGCTACTGAGAGAGCTGAACAACTATTCTTTCAACCCAGACCATTTAAACTGGCTATATATCCACCTGAATACAATTCAGGTAGGCCGTATTGTCACGGTATGATACCTAGTTCAAGTTTAACTACCTACAGAGTAAAATACCATATTCAACTTTATCTACCTCCAGTGTACGATAATATTATCAATTTTAATTACCTACAATGTACGATATCAATTCAGTTTGAAATACCTACAGTGAACGATATCAATTCATTATATTCAGCTTTAACTACATCCAGTCTACGAAATCATATTCAGCTTTAACTACCTCCAGTTTACGACATAATATGCAATTTTAACTACCTACAGTGTACGATATCATATTCAGTTTAAACTACCTACAGTGAACGATATCATATTCAATTTTAACTTCCAACACTGTACGATACCATATTCAATTTTAACTTCCTACAGTGTACGGTGTCTTATTCAATTGCAACTACGTAATGTGTGCGATATCATATTTAATTTTTACTACCTATAGTGTACGATTCCAAATTCAATTTTGACTACCTACAGTGTTCGATATTATATTCAATTTTAACTTCCTACAGTGTACGATATCTTATGCAATTTTAACTACCTAAAGTGTCAGTGTCATATTTAATTTCTACTTTCTAAAGTGTACGAATCCAAATTCAATTTTAACTGCATACAGTGTACGATATCATATTCAGTTAATAATACCAAAAGTGTACAATGTCCAATTCAGCTTTAACTACCTCCAGTGTACGATATCATATTAAATTTTAACTACCTACAGTGAACGATATCATATTCACTTTTAACTAACTACAATGTACGTTATCATATTCAATTTTAACTACATTCAGTGTACGATATCATATTCAGTTTATACTACCTAAAGTGTACAATGTCATATTCAGCTTTAACTACCTCCAGTGTACGGTATCATATTCAATTTTAACTACCTCCAGTGTACGGTATCATATTCAACTTTAACTACCTACAGTTTACGAAATCATATTCAGTTTTAATTACCTAAAATGTACGATATCATAATCAGATTTAACTACTTCAAAAAAAATTTTCGGATCTTGGGGCAAGTACATTCCCTGACCTACGGCCTATCCCTCCCCTTCTTAATTCACTTTTAGACATGTTCACATCATGGACATGGCTGAAATAATTTCTTCTGTAGGTTTAGCAACAATTAACATACCTAAGTATGTTACATAACGTGCATATTTTCAAAGTTTAAAAATTCAAATGTAGTAGAAATCCCTTTTTTTAGAATGGCTATTTGTTTTTTAAGAGATTTTAGATTGGTGTTTTTTTTTTCGACTTTTATCGATAACGTGACATTCTATGCGTTTTTAAAGACAAAGTGAGACATCTTTTTTGTTCAAAATATTCAAAATACTTATGAATGTAAGAATATTTCTTGATGATGAACAATTACTTTTTTCAAGACTCACAATTAAAGTAATGTTAAATTAAAACAAGGCCTTCTCTCGTTCAAAGGTTTCATTTTCGGTCCCTTCTGTGTAAGTTTATTAACTATAGTATGCATTGGAGAAACAGCACCAATAAGGACGACATCTTTGACAATTAATGCTAGAAAGAGTGCAATAATACATCATAAATATTTTACTATTTGCAGTCTTCGTCGTGTTGATTTGGCATACAAGAGCCCCCTTTTTGGAACTTTATTCTATTTATTTCCCTTTTAATTACAATTAACGTGGATTTTCTTCACATTTTCCTACTGCTTCTTTGTAGGCGATGTCGGCCATTGATGGATGGACCCAGGGTCTGGTTAAGGGGATGTAATATCCACATATATATTTTTTCATCACAAATTTCTGGATAATCCCATTTTTATTTACATGTATTTCATTTTTTCATCTGTTGGGGGATCTCTCAATTATAAAACATGTCGATTGAAATTGTCAATTGTAATTTTCAATTAAGCTAAGTATATTGAAATTGTCAGTTTTTCAATTAAGCAAAGTATAATCGATATACTTTGCTTAATTGAAAAACTATATTTTGCTTAATTGAAAAACTGACAATTTCAATCGATATACTTTGCTTAATTGAAAAACTGACAATTTCAATCGACATGTTTTGTAATTGAGAGATCCCACAACAGATGAAAAAAATGAAATACACCTCAGTCGTATCAATCTGCAGATTTTGCACCAAAAACTTTTGCAGCGCAATTAATCATAGTTCCAGTTCAATACGTTTGTAAAACTATGCAAACATAGCTTTTGTAAGCATAGATTTTGTGAAATGACCGAAGATAAATAGGCTGACAGAACAATCTTAAAACCAAGGATTACATAGTTATCTCTTACTTGTACATAAAAGACAAATAAAAATCCAAAGAATCTTTTGAGTGTAAGTAAATTCTGCAGATTAAAATGACAGTTTCTAAATTAAAATTCGACATTTAATTTTAAGGAATCTGAAACAACGAAATTCACACTCGGTCGTGGAGCTTCTGTCTAAAGTTATTATTACTTACGTGGTAATAATAGAGTTTTAGTCTCTCTGAAATAATCTTCATTAGCTCTGAAATGCACTTGGTAGGTTCCTCCGTTTCCATTGCTTCTTGTTTCTTGCCAGTGGACCTTAGCAAACCCAGCATATTCTATTCTCAGCTCTGTAAAATATTCATATATCTATTCTATAGATTCCAACAAGAAATGGTCAGTTTGATTTGTTTATCATTTCTGTTGGAATAAGTATAGCATATAGCACAGTAACAGTAAAACAATTGTTTAATTTAAAACCAGGTATTAACTCTTACACAACTTTTTATCTGTTCTTGCTTTAGTTAAGAGAAAAAAAAAACGTAACTTTTTTTAAAAATAGGGGTATTTTTTTAAGTTGCCTAGTAAAATTAATAATTCCGTATTAAACTGATTAACGGCTTATAAGAGTTTCCATACAAGGATATTTGTTTCTGCTCGTATCCAAACAAACAAATACCTTAGTCCTGAAATTTCCAAACAAAAATAAAGAAACATGCCCTGCATTTGGTTGTTTGGAATTTAGTCTTGTTTCCAAACTAATAAGTGACAAAACTCTGAGTAGACTTATGGCCTATTCATCTCGCAGGTCATAAATTTTTCAAGACAATGTCCCCAATTGAGCGATTTTCTAGATATAGCCGGGTCGTTGATACAGAAACTGCTCAGACAGAAATGTGTTGCAAAATGGACAATGCGGCAGGTGTGGTGGACACCGTAATATGTTGGCCATGGTCTTGTCTGTCTTCCGACTTAACGATTTCTATCTGCCCCTTTGGTATCTTCGAATTCATTTTGCTTCCGAGAACGAACTTCCCACTACAGAAAAGTTACGGTCGACACCACAATCATGTCAGCCGATATGTAATATCCGTTTTACAGATTAAGACGGATAGTTTACTGTAAAGTTGCAGAGTTAGCCAAAACAGGCTGTTCGCTTTCTCCACCCGGAGGTTTAAATCCCATGAAACATTTCCCTTTACTCATTAATGATTAATAATAATTACCGGATTGGAAAATGGACCATACGGCAGGTGTGTTTGTAAAAGAAGTAACTTCTTACCTATCTGGACCATCTGATTCCACCTCCAAAATATGTTTGGTGGGATCCTCATTGTTCAAAGTTTTAATAGTTTTTTTTTTACTTTTATTATAGGTACATCGTTTGTCATGTTTCCTCGACATTGTCGTGTATATCGACTTGACCCCTCTTGTCTTGCCGTTTGGTTTTCTTCCGCTTTCTCTCTGAGGTGAAGAACATCAATGAAAGCGGTGTTCCTTTGCAATTGTTGTGTATGTACGAATTGTAACACACAATGTGTATATTTTTCTCAACTTGGTTGTTTTTTGTCTAAAGGTGCAGCGATGATTAAGACTTCAATGATCATCAACTTTGTAATGTCAGCAAATTATTAAATTAAAGATTACATTCTAAATAATTAGTAAATGAGGTGCTTCGAGCGTGAAAAGACCGCATAAGCTTGACATGATTGATTAATTGACTGATTGATTCATTGTTGCTTACAGTCCAGCCTACTTTTTAACCTTGGCCACTCTCGCGTTGGTCGTCTATTTATACTTCCTGCCCATCCAACGGACGCCCATTTAGCATAGGTTTTACCTGCAGGCGGAGAAACCGAACGACCTATTTCTATACCCAGTCGCATTTGAGGGACACATTGGCATGTAAAAGTTTACCAAACGAAGACTATGGTAAGTTTAGACGCAGTAATATAGTGGACACCGTAATATCCTGGCAAGTGGCAACAGAAACAAATACGGACACAGTAATACGAGGGAAAGAGGAAGGATCCAATTTGTCTCATTTCGTCTTAAAATTTGCAAGTAATTCAACAGAGAAAACATCATATAAAATTCCATAACAGTGAAATTATATAATTTTACACTTTTTAAACATTTTTCGTCAAAATTGGACCAACAATTAGAATTTTCCATATCCAGCGAATTTTCAGCAACCTTTACATTTTTATCTCGAGAATGTTAACTTAAAGAGAAAGAGAAAATTTGTTCATATTTTTGACAGCTCTCACTGTGACAAATCAAATAAATAAACATAAAAGTTGTCTGAAAAATAAAAAATTCTCAAAATCTATAATAATGCATTTTCAGACACTTCTATCCCTTTTTCATGAAAATCAGTAAACGTTACAAAAATTATTGGAGTAACTTTTGTTGCATTTTTCAAAGAGAAACATTGGAACTTTCTATCCTTTTCTTAAAAAAAAACAGTAAACCTACACATATGATTGGTCTTACTTTTGTTGCATTATACAAAAGGATTCATTAGATTGATTGATTGATTCTTTGTTGCTTAATGTCCAGTTGCAAATATTTCATGCATATTCAGGACGACAACAAGTCCAAAACATCAAAATTAACGAAAGTTGGGGCGAGGTGGAACACAACAGAGTAACGTCTTTTGACTGCCACTTAAAATGGGAGTGATGGGTAGGGAAGAAATATTTAGCCTATTGTAGCGGTATTTGCCTTCTTTTTTTTTCAAACGTTACAAAAAGGATCCCTGTTCTTTTGAGGTTCCACCGCCCTCCAAACATCACCAGAGAATATAGCTGTACATAAGCTACTCGTTGACCGAATAAGTGAGCGTTTCACATTTGATTTGAACTCAAAGAATATCCTATTTAAAAAATATTGATATGTTATTATAGCACAACAGCTAGTTTGAAAACAATTCTGGCAACAGACCCCCCTCTGTCCCTCATAGTTTGTACAAGAACGTCAAGTTTTTACTATCAAAATTCATGAAGAAATGACATGAGATTATTATATTTGTTTTCTTTAATTCTTTTTGTCTTTTTTAGATGTTACATGAAGAAATGACCACGGGTTTTATATATTTCTTTCTTTAATTCTTTTGTTTGATTGATTGATTGGAAAGTGCTTATAGTCCAGCGACAGGCTAAGCCGGATTTTTAAGGTGCTAGCTCACAGTCCGCAAGAAGACATGCCACTTTACCCAGACACATTATTCTGACTCTGGGCCGACCGGTCTTTGTTCTTACTCCTAAACGCTGCGTGCTTAGCGGAGATGCAGTAAATTTTAGTGTCTTTGGTTTGACCTGGCCGGGGATCGAACCCCCGACCCGCCGCACTACGAGGCGAGCACAAAAGCCATTACATACGCCCTCGAAGCGGTTAATTCTTTTGTATTTTTAAGGTTGCAGAAAAGCAATAAATTAAACCTGAAGAAAATCTCACAACCTTAATTAATAGGAAGAAAGAAAATTGTTTAACAAGAATTGGGTGACTATTAAATGCCAATAAGTGCTATGTACAGGTTAAGTATTGACATTATACATAGTATTGTAAAAAATCAATAATTGTGATATTTATAATTCTTACCTTTAATCTTTACTTCATCTTTCAGGTCCAAACAAATTTCTCCTTTGACATTTTGTCCAGGATAATAAATTCTACTTGGATTTGCAAATGCAATCGTTATTGTTGCCATGCTGCTAGCTAGCTTTCTGAAATCTCCTGCTGAATAATATATATGTGCATTTTATAACAACCACAGTTATTTCTAAATACAGATCGTCCTAATAAATGTGTAAGCGTAGTTTCATTCCGGGTGTAAAGTTTCCGGTTTAACTGTTTGTCTTTATCTAGCGGATGAAATACACTAGTGCACTTTATTCCGTCATCATGAATACCCTAGTGTAGATAGGTACTGGTAATTATATTCTAGGGCATTATATCCAACCGGAAAGAATGTTTGTGGTGGAAAGAAGTCACTGTTAATGAACAGTGAACTGAAAGCCCATCCAAGCGTCAATCTAATCAATTCACCGAATTACATAAGTACTTTAAAAACACAATCAATGACAATTTTGGGGAAAAAAACTTAACTAAAAGACAAATGCTTTGTTAATAATCTTCCCTTAATGATTGGGCCATTGAAAGAATGTCATGCATTTTATACCAAAATCATTTCTAAACGTGATCGCCCCAATTAACTTCGTCGATTATATAACGCCTATTCTTGTATCTTTATATAATATCACTATAACGATCGCTTCACACACTCTGAATACAACACAATAATATATTTTATCAAAAAAATTCTGACCCTGATTTTTGTCTAAACAGATAATCTGGCCAGCTTCTTGAGTGAAAAAATATTCTTGCCCACTTTCTGCCCATTGAAAAATAATTCCAAAGAAATTTTCTAATATAAACTATACATGAAAAAGTAATCGCATACAAATCCTTACCCCCACCAGAAAATCAAATGCCCCCTGCCTAATTATTATAATAGTAATCACGAATTTCCTAAATGATGGGCTGGTAGAATAATACAAACAAAATTATAGATATCTTATTACGTCATCGAAGCTTAGATCATACTCCACCTGCGTAAGAAACAGAGGAATTAGTTGAATCTAGAGGTCGACACTGTGCCTACAACAAGGGCGGGATCCCACTCCTTGTTTTGAGTTCTAAATCACCTTAAACAAACAAAATGCGTAAACGTGAAAGTAGGCAAATTTTGCCTCAAAGTTAAATCATATAATAATAATAATAATAATAATAATAATAATAATAATAATAATATTTCTCTCACCTCGGTGCCAAAGGTAAAACCAAGGCAAACAAAAACTGTAAAAGACATATGAGCCGCGTCAATTAGAAACAGACCTTATTCAAATTGCAATTAAAGCTGCTTCCAAGATATGATTTGGCCAGCATTGTTAGTATTGTAGCTTAGGAACGTCTATGTGATAACGGAACAAAAAAATAGTTATAGGCATTTTGCAAAAACTTCAAATTATTGGACGGAGTGTGACTTCTAAGGTTTTGTTATTATCTGAAAAAGGTAATAAATGTACATTTCTTTGCTTGCATAAGGCAGATTTCTATCTGATGAAAATCAAACAAGAGTAAACCCAATCCCAATAGAGAATACCTAGACAAAAAATATCAGTACAATCAAAATGAATTTATCTTCTGAAGATTGAATACATTTACTGAAAACATGCTCAGGTTGCAATTCCCGAGATCTAGTTTCGCAACATAAGTTCTCTTAAAGAAGCATACTAAGTGATTTCATGAATCTAATAATTTGCAACTTGTCCAGAGAGGTGGTCTAAAACCTCTTGTAAATATGAAAATGCAAAGATATTGTGTAAATGTCAGAGGGCCTGCACTCCAACTACGAGAAAATCAGATATTTACTAATTTAGAGGTCTCCACAAGGCCTTCAACAAGGGTGGAAAGATTTATATCGCCCCAAATTAAAAATCGTGTATGCGTAAAATAATACTGCACTTCACTGAATTTTATCAAAAATGTACATTTAACAGAACAATAAACACAAAGACAAACCTATGAACTCAATTCCTACCTTGGACATGCACATGAGACATGTGGTGGGGTTGAACTAGTTTAGTGTGAACCCATCCCTCCTCAACATGTGTCCTAAGGAAACATCAAAAGCAGCAACAGTCGAACAACAAAAATCAAAGAAGAAATCACAAAATCCGACCATTTGTAGGAGGAAGAATTTATTTTGAACAAAAGTAACAGGATAAAATATTCCTACAAATACTGTCAACAAAAGCCCAACATTAACATATAACATAAGAAAAAGATTTAGTTGACCGGTAGGAAATTTCCATTTGATTATGCTAGACGGTGGGCGAAGCGCGAAGAAGAAGAACTAGATACCCTTTCCGAATGGGTGAAGGCTGTGCGGTCGTTGATACAA
>JAULBM010008484.1:0-11761 GCA_032357055.1 Geukensia granosissima
ATGCATTAATTTTATTTCATAACTTTTCTAATCATTGGCGGGGCATAGTGTCCATTGGACACAGATCGACTTGTTTGTCATCTTCTTAAATCTCTGTTATCAAATCTAATGTTACATTAAACAACAATCAGTCCGTCATTAAATCTAGATGTTTGTACAATAATGGTGTTTTTGTATTCCAGAGTTAAGAGAGTAGAGGAGGAATTATTTGTAGTACAAAATGATGCTAAGAGATTCCAAGCTAATTTCGAGGTATGTCATTATAACTGTATGATAATTGTTTCGTAAAACATCCCTGCTTTAAAAGTTCCTCAAATTTGTCCTCAGGGCTTTGATTTAAACATTTAACAACCCATGGAATACACCGGAAACTCCCTTTGCTGAAGTATATATAAAAACATACGGAAACAAATATGAATATTATTGGACCAGCGGAAATCCACGAACCCGTGGACGAATCACATCCCTGTAAACTTACAAATCAAATGGTTTTCCTCCATTAGACAAGCAAGCAACGGCTTCTTATATCTAACGACACCTATCAATAATTAAGGTAAATAAAGACATTGAAATCCATTAGGTTTTACAACAATAAACTGTTACCTTTTGGGAGCCATATTGGCTAGAGATATGGTAATGGATTTAAATTAACTTTTGTCATTTAAAATGGGAAAAGCTAATTCCATTATAGTTTTCTGATATGTAATAACATTTCTCAACAATCAGGAGTTAAATTTAAATCACTCACCAATGGTTCCTGGTTAAAATGAGAATATAACTTATTTCAGGGTTTGTTACATGATATGGCAGCAGAAATTGATTCATTGATGGAAATAGCTGCAGTAGGAACGAGGGATCCATTCCAGGTGAGTGTTTAATTTGGAAAAAGAATCCAGTTACGTCCATTTACACACACTATTTAACAAGATCAGTGTGACAGACTTACTCATAGATGATCTCTATTTAAATTTTGTGATGGTATGTTTTTTCTTTTTTACTTTTATATTAGATTTTAATTAACAAAAGCATACCAATTTACAATGGAATTTTTACCTTTAAAATAAAAAAATAAAATTCTATACATTTTATGTTTTTTTTTTACCTGTTATGTGACCTAGTCATATGAACAAAAGTACTGTTAGCAAGATTTATCCACTTGTACTCATTTGATAGTATATTGTAGCTACTATACTTTTTAACATTAAATTGTACAATTTCTTCTTTTTTATTATCTTGTACATATTTACTTTCTTTTAAGTTTCTGATTTTTTGTTTAACTGTATGATGTAATACCTGGCTGTTCTTATCTTATGTTTAGTTTTGTTGCATGTTGATATAAAATTTTTCTTATGGTGAGAAATTGACATTTTAAGTTTATAAATTTGGGTATACAGGCAGTAGACCAAAGTTGTCTCCCTTTGGTGCTCTGTCGTTAGTTAGCCTTCACCAGAGCATTAGAACTCTTGTCTATATCTCAGTGAAAATTTTTTTTGATACATTTCTTATATACACATTAAATAATTGTATATTACTTGGGAGTTCTGTCTGTTACATTTATAAACATTAACCTGTATTTCAGCCTGTTGCCACATCAACAGATGGACCTAATGCCACAATAGCAGATGCTAAGGTAACTATAAAACATGTGACATTTCATTTTGTCATCACAGCTTTTCTAATGTTGTTTCACATTTTTAAATATATTTTTGTAATCTATTACAAAATAAAACTTGAATGATATTATATATTGTGACATAGCCAACCATTGTTATTCATCTACATTGTGGATTTTATCAGTTAGGAGTTTTTGCTATACTAAGCTGCAGAGAAAGGAATAATTTTCATTTTTGCAATTTCATTTTTAGAAATGATAGCTGTTAAAATATAACAAAGAACTTCAGTAGTTCATGTTCTCTCTTATGTATATTAATAATTTATTCAATTGCAACCTTTTTTTAACAGAACAAAATGAAGTGGTTAAGGAATGATATGAGAGACAGATTGACCAGAGAACAGAAGTTACGGAATGATTTACGGGATGCCATTAATGCCAATGAAAATGATCGCCAATACTTGCTGACGGAACTTTCCAAGAGAGAAGATGTCCTAGATGAACTTTCTATAGTTAAACAAGGTAAATTATATTATGCTAAACAAGACAATATTCATAGTATTCTAGTAACAATCATCAAAGCATGATCCATATGGATATTGGTCACAAGCTAAAATATAATTTGAAATTGAATTCCTGCCTTGTGCACATGTATAACAGGAAAAATATAGATAAAGTTTGAAGGCATCTCTATTCAGTATGGTGTAGGTTTTAGCAGTAACCTATTTGTTAACAGATTAAAAAAAGGATTTTTATCTAGAAGACTGACATGTCAGTCAGCACCCCACTAACTGGATGTAATATTTAATTCAAATTGCCCCAATATAAGGAGTAGCTGCTCAGCTTACCTAAAAATTGTTCACACGTCATATTATTGTCAAGCTTGAGGCAAACAATTTCCCGTACAAAAGCCGAGAAAGTTTTGTCTGGGCAACTAAAATTGTACCTCTCATTTGTAACTCACCAGGCCAAATGCAATGTAAACCTTTACTTATAGAAAAGGAGTTTCCTATGATTGTTTATGAGAGAACCATCAAAAAATATAAATTACAAACAGCTTCAGTTTGCCCTTGATGCTCTTGTTTGTAAACTTTAAAATTAATTATATACAGAGTTTTAAGGACATTTCTTTCTGCTTCCAGAACTTGCCAGAAGAGAACAGGATAGTCAGCAAGCAGTAGAAAATTTAAAGGTATGCAAAAAAAATTCTGTATTTTACATTTGTTTTCTTCACTTATTGTTTGCCCTAATATGGATTCAATTCAAACCTGAGTTTTAATTATAAATAGTGCGAAAAAATGGAAGAAAATGTATAAATTGGTAAACTTAACATCACTTTACACACTTGTTCAGGAGTTTTTATCAGTATTATTATACCCCGCCCTAAGTTTATGGGTACCGGGTATATTGGAATCACTGTTTGTCCACATACCTTGTAAGCACATCTCCTTCTAAACCATTACCTTTAGATAAATTCTAGATAAATTTAGCTATGAAACTAAACATGAACATAGAACACAATGTGTAGATATGCATGAAGGAAGGTTATTAATCTTGACTCATTTCAAGGGCAGATAATCCATGGGGAATCGGGTAGGGGTATTTTGTGATTGTTGCTCTCATTATGTCTTGTAGTGAAACAGTACCTGTTGTGTTACAGTCCATCACCAGTTATATCTATTCGCAGATTAACATCAGTTCATCAGAACAGGAAAACTGATAGTTGAGTCGGACTTCCATTAATCCAAAACCTCAAATTATTACCACCTTAAACTTTTTAGGGATCGTATTAATTGTTAAGATTGGTGTCATTTAATTTACCTTTAATATGATGGTAATGGTTTTGCAGGATCACATCTTAGATCTAACAGATGAAATAGAACTTCGCAAGATCAGGGAAGAGGAAATTATACAGTCTCATGTCATGGACAAAAAACATATTATTGATGAAATGGAGGATTTAAAGGTAAGCATGATTATATTATATTGGCATCAAAAGCAGATATCTGTCATCATTCAGATTCAGATTTCCACAACTTTCAACTCAATTTAAAAACTGACCATCTTATTATCTCATTGTGTACATGAAGGCCAAACGAAGGATTCGAGAAAACTTCAGTTTTGTTATTTTTTAATCTGAAACTAAGACTCACAGGTTTATTATAAACCCAGTTTAATACTATACATGTACTGTCTATATCTGACTTAATGAAATTTAAAAATTATTCAACCTAACACTTCGTAAATTTTTTGATTTTGTCAGCTTTACAAATGTGCATTGTCCTGAAATTGAGGAAATTTCAATAATATCTCGTCATACACACATCATATGATGGAGTAATATCTCATCATATACACATCATACGATGGAGTATATAGCAATGAACTGTTTTCAATTATTGGTCAACTTCTCATGATGCAAAAGGGAGGGCTTTTTAAGTCTCCAGGAGATATTCAATAGTGATCCAGCACACATACCTGAATGCAAAAATCAATTTTAGTTGCATTATGGCTTAGTATTTTTATTTACTTTAATAGACCCTGTCCTTTTTTAGGTACAAAAATTTTCGTACCTTTATCTTTATGCTGTCCCAAAGCCTAACCCTAACCTTACTAAATTTAACTTTGCTCTAACACTAATCATGCACAATACCCAAACCTTAAAATATCTAGTCCTCTATAATAAATGGATGCCTGCAAAATGTTTTTGATTTTTGTAGCATGTACAGAAAGAAAAGGCAAGGATTGAACAGAGATATTTAAGGTTACAAGACACAATGAGAGCATTACAAGATGAAATTCAGTCTGCAAACTTCTGTGGTGCAAAAGTATGTATAATAAATTAAGGAAACTGATGTAACTGTATTCAACTTTTTTTGTATTGTATTTAATGTGATACTTCTTGCTACAGTGGTCTGAAATATTTGCTGACCACAAAGTAAAACCCATTAGATACAATAAATATCACCACTTTTAGGATCATTTAGGGTTTTTTTTAAACAATTTTTACAACTGAGTTATTTGAACATTTTATTCATGTTGTACTGTGTAGTCTTAATTATTAATGATCCCTTATATAACTTTTCTCCTGATAATTTAAGAGGAGATATTAATGTAACAGCATTTGACACATTGATTTTGATTGGATGAAATCAAAGGAAATTCATCTCCTTACATTCCAAGGAAAGATAATCCATGGGAGTGGTGTTTGGTTAGTTTTGCTCATTGCAATGTACGTCTTGTTTGGATTATTTTTTAAATGTTGTTTTTGTTTTCAGATAACAGAAATTGAAAATAATATACACAATTTGAGAAAAACAACTCCAAAGAAGAAACGAGTCCGAATACAAGATTCATCTCGATCACGATCAAAATCCCCAATTATGAGAGAATGTATGAGAAGTAGATCTAAGTCACCATTACGACCAAAGTCACCTTTAGTTTAATGATATTATAAACAGCAATAGCCTATCACAGACATGTGGCAGCTTGTTAAGATTTTTTAAGTGGTGGCAGCCACAGTTTTTAAGAATAAAAATGATGGGATACTGTGATTGATGTACAAAATGTCTGATTGCATACAGGTTAATTATTGGACATGAAACTGCATTTCGAACCTGTTGTTGTAAAAACATATTACTACATAAGTATGTTTATCTCTTCTTCTGACGCAAAAATAGAAAAACAACCATGTATTGTAGTCATTTTTAGAAAATATTAAATTATAAATTTCATAGGTCTAGAATTATATTTTTTACTTGCATTCATTCCAATAACCAACATTCCTATTATTGGTTTTCAATTTATTAAGAAATTCAGGCAGAGCCTATTTAAATACTTTTAGATGTTTGTTTGTTATAGATAAGAGATTTTTTCTGTTTCTTAAATTATTGAAACTTTTTTGTTAATGATTTTAAATGTTAACTTCATGTTTAAAAATCTCAATGATAATGAATCTCTTTTTTTTGAAAGGAATGAGAATTTATGGAATAAAAAATCTCAGTAATAAGATTGTAGACTAATGATTCAGGGACAAAGGACAAGAGTGGTTAAGCCACATTTTTGGTCCAAGATTTGCAAAAAAAATTAAAAAAGGGCTAATATCTATTACTTGATGTTATTTGTATTGAGAAGTTTGTAAAAAAATAATCCAACAGTTTTTTTTAATTAGTTTCTAAAGTGGCACATGGCTCATTGAAAAATGTCACAAAATCTAAAATTTTAGGGGTCCTCTCATTGGGTGAAAACAATTCTAAAGTTTTTTATCCCCTTTTTCAAGAAAATAATGTTTTTTCAGCCCATGTATCTCATTGGTTTTTAATCATTTATAAACTTGATAATAAATCAACCAGGATCAATAATAGTACATGTAGTATATATTTTTTGTTTGAACAATCACATGTTGTTAGTTTATGTTAATGATGTCGCAGTGATAAGCGATTAATATTCCTGTGACAATGACTATAATGGGTGGTTAAACATTTAAATAGGCTAGAATCGGCCATATTATCTGTGATATTTTTTACCTGTAGAACCATTCCAGTATTTGTTATGTAAATATTTGATATTGGAAATTAACGTTTTCTGTTGTTATCATACCAGAATCAAACATATAATTTTTACTTTGAAAGTTGTAGGTTTTATAATGACAGTATAATCTGTCTCCGAGCTCGTAGTGCTGGTATTTTTATATGATTTAGAACACAGCATTTAATAACTTATTTATTTAATCAGGGTGAATGTTGTTATGTGTTCAGTATATATAGAGAAATAGTTCCTTTTAATCTAATGACATTTTGTTATCAATGTTTATAAGGATCTTTTCCTTTATAAAATGAAGTTTTAATTCCATATCATTCCTGTCAAAACTGAAACTAAATGGATATACCTATTATTGACAAATTTCACCTACCAGTTGGGTTTTTAAAAATATTTTTACCAGTCTGTACTAATGTATGCTGAAACAGTAATTTTACAATTTTATGAATGTGTATATGTGAGAGTGTTTTATAACAAATCTGAATAAAAAAAAATAAAATATGTCATTGCATTTTCTTTTGTTCTGTGAAATCTATTTACAGTGTTATGTTTGCTCGAAAGTAATTGGTAACATCAAAATGCTCATCATGTACAGCTTCTGCAAACTAAATAATTGCAATGTTACCAAATTTTGCACATTTGGATAGCACTCTACAAGATGAATAAACTATTGAAATTTCATAACCTAATTGTGTTATATTGAGAAATGGGAGTTTACTGCAAAACTAGAGGGTAAATATGTACGTCATGGTGACATAATTTATTTGAACCTGGATGAGTCCTACCTAAGATGAATACACAGAGGGTTTTATAACCTGATCAAGTTTAAAAGAAAGAATATGGCATATATGCCAGAAGGACATGATCCACATATTACATACGTTTTTCACAAATAAACAAAAGCCAAAATTAACTGTGTAAAGCTCTTTTCCAGATTTACTTCATCAGACATGCTAGGGGCCAAAAATAGAAAGATACATTATTACATTTTGAGAAATGGGGATACCAGTGTCACTACAACACCAAAAGTTAGCCATGATGACACAATTCCTGTACAGCTGGACATTACTTCCAATGAACATATCGATTAAGTTTAAACCATACCATGTATTCTTCAGAAATGGGACTTAACACAAATTAAATGCAGATGAACAGACAATAGTGACCCTATGTTCTATTCAAATGAAAATATCCAAAAGAGCTGTAACGGACCCTATATCCAATATAGCTGGAATGGACCATGTATTGAATATAATTAAAATGACAAGGAAATCACAAAACTGATATTTATTCTCTGCAAAATTTGATTCGACTTACGATATATAATATAGGAAAAACCTCGAGTTCTTCCAAAAATCACTGTTCCGAAAATTTGCGGGAGACAGGCACGGTTGCGGGAGATCTGCGTTTTTCGTAAAATTTGCGGGAGGCTCCTGCCAAGATCAGGAGACTTGACACCTCTGATTGATGTCCAATGTTTATAGGATGTATTTTCAAAGTGATTTTTTGCTCTTTTTATCTCTTATATGTATCACTTCTTATACCACTGTTAGTCTGTGAGCTAGGTTGACCTACCATGCACCCCCCTGGACCACATATGATTTTTTTTTTATGTATTAGGGTCTATACTAAAGAATTTTAGATGTTCCCAAGAAAAATTTTGGGATAGGCTATATATGCCAGTTCAAAGTTTAAATCCACCCTCAGATTTTTTAGATTTTAGCTTTTCAAGGTAAATTTTTTTTCTAGAGACCTGACAGCACCATTTCTACAGAAAGACCTATCAATATGGTATCAATGGAAAGCTGCAGGCATTACCTTAAGCCTAAAATATTGAGGCTTTCCTCCTTACTTTAGTAGTAATTGCTAAAACTGTAACCCTACCCATAACTAAAATAGACCAAAAAGAAAAACATAGGCTTTCAATTTTGTTATTTTGTGAACCTTTGCCACTTTTTGAGAAATTTTGCATTAAACATCTTTTGAGTTATAAGTTGCACCAAGATAAATCAAAAAAAGTTCAGCAAATTTATTTTGAAGCCAAAATTAAGAAAATAATTAATACATCAAAAAAATCATGGTAGTAGAGCTCGGGGGGTGCACAGTAGGTTGACCTAGCTCACGAAATATGTGGCAACAATAAAACATGTCAATGTGTATAAAAATAAAAAAGTCTACTTATAAAATTTATTTTAACAACAAAACAACAACTGAGGACATACACAAACATGAAAATAAATCACAGTTTTAAAGAAAATGAGGCTCCACATGAACATCCTTGTTCTGCCTGGGGGTTATTTACAACAGCAAAAGCACTTCTGATTAACTCCTCCTGGAAATCTATTGTCGACCCCCGTATAAATTCTACCGAGTCATTATCTATGGCCACTTTAACACCTTCCTTTTCAATAACTCTAAAAATAAAGTAAAATGCTATAAATATAATTGCAATAAAATAATAAATATCATAACTGATATTTACTGAAAAATAACAGTTGAGATGCTTTCCTCAATCCGATTAAAATAAAAATCTAGATTTGTTCACTACATTCCTAAACTCACTGTATTCTACTTTCTGTTCTAATGACCTTTATGATTTATCATAGGATTTGCACTTCCAACAACTGGAAGAGGGAATTTCATTGGCTGATACTAAAGGTCATCTGAACAGCAGGTGTGTCATCAGATCTGGTTTTTGAAGATGGTAAATAAGTGAACAAAGATAATTAGATCTTGCTTAATCACACAAAGGTTTCCTGAACTGTAGGTGAAGTGAAATTCCAGTCTGAAAATAGCCTTTTTAGTGTGTAATAAATTAATGCATGGTGTTTCTTGAACAGTAGGCAAAGGGAAATTGAAGTCTTGAAATAGCCATTTTAGAATGTGTAAAAAGTGAATGCATAGTTCAATTTATAATTTATATATATGGTTTTAGACCTGATGCATGTTCAATTTAGACCTGATTTGATACATGTGTCCTGTTTAAACCTGGTCTGATATATGTATTCAGTTAAGATCTTGTCGAATACATGTGTTCTGTTGATACCTGGTCAGATATATGTGTTCAGATAAGACCTGGCCTGATATATGTATTCAATTAAGACCTGGTCTGATACATGTGTTCAACTAAGACCTGGTCTGATACATGTGTTCAGTTAAGACCTGGTTGAATATATGTGTCCAGTTAAGACCTGGTCAGATACATGTGTTCAGTTAAGACCTGGTCAGATACATGTGTTCAGTTAAGACCTTGTTGAATACACGTGTTCAGTTAAGACCTGGTCTGATACATGTGTTCAGTTAAAACCTGGTCTGATACATGTGTACAGTTAAGACTTTGTCAAATACAAATGTTCAGATAAGAACTGGTCTGATACATGTGTTCAGTTAAGACCTAGTCTGGTTCATGTTTTCAGTTAAGACCTTGTCTGATACATGTGTTCAGTTAAGAACTTTTCTGACACATGTGTTCAGTTATGACCTAGTTGTATACATGTGTTCTATTTAGAATATGTTATCAATTCAGACCTAGACTAGTTCAAATGCCAAATGTATTTAGTTTATCTGTTTGGGATTCAATTCAGAAATGCTACTATACACATACACTTACAAGTCATCTTTGTTAACATGTGTATCAAATGTAAATTTTGTTTGGAAGCCAGAACATCCTCCACCTTCTACCATCACTCTTAGAAAGGATCCATCTTCTGCACCGATGGTCTTTAGCCTCTGAAATTGATTTATAAAATGGTTGTTTGTTTTTACATCTTTCATAGTAATGATGAAAGCAGACATACTTGTACCCTTATCTATAATTGCATACCATCTTATTTGATCATTATTTTTTATCATACAGCTCTAAATCTTTTCAAAAGTATAGTTTTTGATTTCTATGCACCTCAAATCTTGGTTTGTCTTTTTCATCCAGAAAAGCATTGTGAGCTTTCATTTGGTAAACTGCAATCATTTACTGAAGAAGTATGTCCTTTTTACACATATTTGCTATTAACAGTTTAACTGTGTGTATCTTTTAGCTCAACTGGTCAAAGGTATTGTTAGCTTTTGTCATAATCTGTCTGTCATTCCTAAACTTTTACACTTTCATCTTCTCCTCTAAAGCAACTAGGCTAAATGGAACCAAATTTTACAGGAAGTATCAATGGAAGGTCCTTTACAAAGTTTTCTTGTTTGGATCCAATAGTATTACAAACAACGCTGCAACAGGCAATTCCTGTTTCTGATTGGTTGATTTTAAGAAATGTCTTTTCCTCTGAAATCACAAGGCCAAAATAGAATCACAGGAAGCATCTATGGAAGGTCCTTTATGAAGTTTCCTTGTTAGTCCTGATTTTGACAATAAACCTGGATGCCATTGGTTTTTAGCATACCCTTGAGCTTTTTCATTTCTGTTATGGATATTATTACCTCCTGAATTAATGCAAAAATCAATTCCTTTCATCTATACTCTAGATTTTCATCCTTTTTAATTTTAAAAAGCCTATCTTGGTATCTTTCATAAAACAGAATTTTGTGTAGGTTTTAAAGTTCTTTGTCATTTTATATATTACTTCAAAATTATACAAATGTTCTAAGTGTATTTTGGCTTATCATATCTTGATGTCAAGAGATATTTGATTAAGAAACAATTCAAGGCAGCCATAATTTGTTCTGCTTTTACCATGGACTGAATTTGTTTACACATTAATTAGCATTATGTTTTGGATTTTTGTCCATTGTTGAAGTTCCTAAGGCAATCTATAGATGTTTGAAATTTATGTTTTAAGTGGCTGACTCATAGGCAACCCTATCTCCCACTTAGTTTTATAAGGGGAATTCCTAGCGTTAAAATGTGTCCTTTTTGAAAAAAAAAGAAGTGAAAAAAACACAACCTCTGCGTTTTGTTTGGGCAGCAATTAGTCCCAAAAAGATATCTAACCAGAATGTATGACTAAGCTATATTCTTCTCCTTTTGTTGAAACAGACTACAGTGACATGCTTCGCAAGAACAGCTTTTAACATGTGAAAGATGAACAAATAAACCATTCCTATAAGTGTGAACTCAATATTTAGCTGAACACATTAATGTGCTTGACACAGTAATATGACTGGATCAATGACCATTTTGACCCCCATAATCCGGAAACTGGCCTTACTTTTCTTGCATTGTTTATAGGGTACGATTTTTTTCATGAAGAATTTGGAAAAAAACCATTAAAATCTGATGAAAAATAAAATTTTTCTACATTATTCGAAATTGAATTTTCCCCCCACTTTGACCCCTTTTAGCTCAAAAACAGTAAGTGATAGTAAAATCTGTTGACATACTACTGAAAGCTCTCATTGAGAGGAATCAAATGCCAACGAAAACCATCAAAATCATATGAGAATAAAATTTTCTCATCTGCAAAATCACATTTTTAACCCTTTTACACATAAATCAGTAAATGCTACAAAGAATGCTTGGATTAATTATTGTTGCATTTTTCTTGAGGAATCATTTGGCGAAATCCATCAACAAGTGTGGACACAAAACTGTCTCGCCTGTATATGTGGCTTTGACCCTATAAACATGTGGACACAATAATTTTCTAATCAAGATATATAAGCAAG
>JAULBM010008495.1:0-11761 GCA_032357055.1 Geukensia granosissima
GCTTTCAAAATAAAATGAAATGTATCTAGCTACATTGCATGGAATCTAAGGATTAAAATGATATAAAATTTGTTTTGAATGTTTTCCGCATTTTTCGGCTGTTTTACTTTTAATATGATAATTTAGTTGAAATTCGGGATTACGCAACATCTTGCGCGACGTCTATATATAATAGAGACAAGTTGTGCAATGTAAATTTTGCGCCAAAATGTAAACAAGCCACTGTAGACGAAGATGGACGACATGCGATGGCTACAGATGTATTTTCAACTAAAGACGTTTTTTTTTACTGAATCATGTCCTTTTCACCTTAAAATTTCGTCGATTATCAACCATACGGACGTTTTTACCATCGTAAATCTGCCCGACAGCTTGTTACAGTCGCCATGGTGGTGTTCCGCAGTGAATGTTAGAATAATATTTTCGGTTGTGAAATAAAAAATAAAGATTCATAAACGAGGCTACAAAAGGTTAAAAATATTAAATGAAATTGTTTTCCATGTATATTTTTATTTCCTAACAAAAAAGGAAAAATCTATACTGAAACCATAAAATCTATCCAAGGGCGATAACTGCCTAAAAGTTCTGATGGCGGAAAATTTCAATTTTCAATTTGATGAGACATTTTTCCATATATCGGCCTGGTAAATAACATTTGCAAGTTAAGAAAACTTTAAAAAAAAAAATTAATCCCCTGCCTTTCAAAATGTTGGATGGATATTAATGCTTATTCAGAATTTAATTGGGAAAAATCTTCGTCAACCTTCAACAAAATCACAATATTTACAGAAATAATATGATTATTTAATATTGTATTATGTGTCTGTGATATTATTTAAAAAAAAAGCAGAGTTAAAACATTGAGGCACTGACCATTTGACTTACAGGAGGGGATGGGATTTTTTTTTCTTCTTTTGCCCCAAAAGATCTGTTTCAAAAAAATTTTTAAATGGCTACCGAAATTCCCTGACTTAATAGAATTTAAAAAAAAATCTTTCCTGCAACGTAAAATCCGATCAAGCACCCCGTAACTTGGCCGGCTCCTGAAAGTCAAATGGTTCTTGCTTTATTGAAAAAAAAAATCTCCACACGTTTCAATATGGAGATCAACTGACTGTCTTTCCAGACTTGTGAAATATTTGTACTAAAAGATTCTCCAGATTTCTGTGTAAAAACAAGATGCCTACATAACAGAGGCATAAGTCAAAAAGTCATTACGTCACAAAGGAAGGCAATACCAAATAAAACAAGAAGATACAAGCACAAACAAGGAAACACAAAAACCTAAATCTTGAACAATACAATACAAACTCTCAAAAAAAACAGAGAGTGACACCATGTACTCCGGAAGGGTGAGCATGTCCTGCTTTGCCAGTGACACCTGCCATATTGTCCAGTGGTTCAAACTGTGCAATGCAATTTTTTGCAAAATGTGAAAAGTGATACTTAGTTCACAGTCCTATGAATATTAGTCATAAATTGTAATAGACATAGTGTAAGGCCATACAAAATCAACCTTTAGGTTCTCAGGCCATTTTTTTCCAAAAACAGATGAGGGAGGGAGGCTTTTTTTATACCTTTTTATAGCTGAAAAAAGTAATGAGGGGCTTTTTACATTACCAAAAGGTAAAAAAGGGCATGAGGGAGGTGAATTTTTATTTTTATTATCAATATTTAGGATGAGGAAGATTTTTTATGCCCATGAAAAGAGATGAGGGAGGGCCTGAGAACCTAAAAATCAATTTTATTTGGCCTAAATAAAGAACTATATATCCTTAAATCTTTATTTACACTATTTTAAAAAAAAATATGACTAAAAAATTCATACAACTGTGCTCAGTTTCATATCTACATTACTGCTATATTGTACCATCACAATGCAACTGCTGAACGAACGTTGAATGAAATGATACCATGGATATATGACATGATCAAAAATGGTTGAAATGGCCCAAGATCATTTCATTTAAAAACATGTATAATGTTGCATGTTTTCATTGTTTTAATAATACTATAAATTTACAGCCAGCAATTTCTTATAGTTTAAAGTACTGAAATGTATCTTTTGTGGTTCAATCAAGAGTATGCATATTACCCCGTATTTATCAAATTTATTCTAATTATTCAAGAAATGGATATTATTTATTTTGGGTTTATTGAACCATATACTGACTTTGTGAATCTTCACATGAAAATTTAGAGTAAAAATTTCAGTTTATGGTCAATAAACCCAAAATAAATTATAGCAATGCCCTATAATTTAATGCCGTTAAAACGCTCAAACTCGAATTGTTTTCCATGATTTGGCATTGTGACATCATATTAACAACATTTCGTTTATGGAAAACAAACCGATTTTTTTTTTAAATCAGAAAAAATCTAACGTACAAAATTAAATTACTGTATACATGAGAAACATTATTGTATTGTGTCCCCTGAACCATGTCACCTTATATGGTAAATGAAATGGAGGTAAATAATTAACATATGAATAAATTACAGTTATATTAATTATTTTCCTCCCTTCCTTTACCATATAAGGTGACTTGGTTCAGGGGAGACAATACAATACAATCATGTTTCTCGTTGAAAATTTGGGGTTTTTTTGTATCACTGAAAAGACACAATAAGCTGGAACATAATTTCACTTGTCCATTTGAAATGTCCAAGACTTTATTACCTCATATTGGGGAGGGGTCATTTCCTCAATTCATAAATTTTGTACAGTGTTATACTGACGAGTTTCATACAAGTCACTTTCTTATTTTAAGTTTTTTGCCACAATTTTTTATACAGTCTGGACACTTCCATTTGGTATTTTCTTTCTTCAAAAAAGTTTCATTTCCCTTAACTGCAACACACTTATAGTGGCACCATTTATTGCAAAAATCACATCCAATACTTTGCTCTTCAAAAGTAACTGGATTGTCAGAAATTATTTCTTCACAGACTGAACAATAAAAACAAATATCATCCGTGTTGTTATTTTGTTCCCAATGTGTCCTTTTTGGTTTGGATTGACTGGTATCACGTTTTTCCCCAAGAGCTTGTATTTAAGAACGCAAAGATGGTTTCTTTTTCTTTGGAATAGCACTTTTAAATCTTCTTAGAGCATTTGATAAAACAAT
Source organism: Geukensia granosissima (assembly GCA_032357055.1). Taxonomy (NCBI): domain Eukaryota; kingdom Metazoa; phylum Mollusca; class Bivalvia; order Mytilida; family Mytilidae; genus Geukensia; species Geukensia granosissima. The sequence goes on from JAULBM010008495.1 coordinate 3,129, forward strand.
TTTTACGAAAGAATCAACAATCATTTCAAATAATTCAAGTACTAAAGCTACAGATAACTCATAAGTATCATCATCCTCATTAACATGTTCATGTACATCATTTTTTGCAAAGATGTTGCACCATTCCTGAATAAGGTCTTCATCTGATTATACTTTATTTCTGCATTTTTCATGTATGTTGGTCCCATACATGTGGAAACATCTATTTGTAGATTGTGATTTAACTTTTTCATTTAAGGACATGAAAAACTTAAAAACGTCATCAGAAACATGAAAAAGCTGTTTACCATCAACCTGCCTATATTCAATTTCATGTAGGCTATCCTTAAATCTAGTGGATAACTTTGCTTCTTCTTCGGAAATCATTTTACGGTCAACTTTTGATTTCTTCCCTTTACGATGAAGTTTGTTCATGACATCTGATCTAAGAAATTTAATTCCCTTATATATACATGCACCAGCAAGATAGCGTACCTTACTCAATGTTGATGAACAAGCCTTCTGCTCATCTTGATTTTCAATAGCAATGTTTTCTAGCCCTTTATGTTTTGCACAACTTGCAATTTCGGAGTTTAATGTCCACAGAAATAGCTTTGTAGATATTCTGTTTGGATTACACTTAGTTTTGTCTAAAAGTCTGGTTAATAAAGATATGTGTATTTTGCTTCTAAGGTATACACCAACTTCTTTATATAGTTTGTTAAAATCACTTGACTTTGTACGCTGCTTTTTCAAGAGATCTTGCACTTTAGAAAAGTGATAAGATAATAATGATTTTAGGTTTTCCTCAGTTGGTTTCAGAAGATTTATAATATTTTGTTCAATAAATGAATTGATTGAAAACGACAATCGCTAGGTTCTAATTCTTGACCTGGGAAATCATCATCATGATCATCATTATCATCCTCGTCATCATCATCATAATTATCATCATCTTCATTGTCATTTGCTTCGTCACAGTCAAATTCAAAAGAATCATTTTCAACTTCATTGTAAACTTTTTGGCAACATTTCAAGTCATCGGTTGGTCTAATGCTTTCTTCACCATAAAAATCGTACACTTCCTGCGAATGTTTGAGTCTAGCAGCAGTAGGATTATAATTGACTACACGAAGACCTTCAGTAGTCCGTGCTCAACCAAGTGCCACACCCATCTGTCCTGGGGCAAAAAACGAGAAGCAGTCAACTTCTAAGTAGTCAATACTTTGACCCTGGGCTCTGTGAACAGTAATGGCATATGCCAGTTTAATTGGAAATTGGATACGTGAAGCTAATATAGTTTTAGTTTTTGGACAAAATTCCTCAAACACACATCTTTCAAGATTGACCAAATTCCCATCAAAGTTGACAATAACTTGTTCATTTTTCAACGAATGAACATTTCCCATGCAGCCATTGAACAAGCGACTGCTTATATTTCTTATTAAAATGACAGGGGCCCCAACTTTTAATGTGAGAACTTTACTAGCTGCACAGTATAGCAAAAGATTTTTATTTCCTGTGTCCTCTGCTTTGAAGTATTTAGGTGCACCATCAATATTTGTGTCTAGTTCCTCGATGTTCATATACTCAACATCAAAGTTGGTCCCAAACAGGTACTTAATTTCTAGTCCTTGAGGAAAAGGTCTATCTAGATTTTTCAAGAATAGCTCCGTTTGCTCTGTCGGATTTCCATCACACAGCTGATTTATAGATTCAATAAGTTGTTGATCATTTTGACGAATAACCTAAAAGAATACAATAAAAAGTTATAATTGTTCATTAAACTCAGCTTGATGCAGGAGGAAGAAGCTGGGCGTTTACCAAAATTCAAAAGGAAGTGTCTATTCTTACAAAAGTTTGTAAGAATAGCCTATAGGCGTGGGCGGGGCAAACCCGAGGGTAATCGCTGATTACGAAGTTCGCCTCGTGGCCCGCTTTGACTTTATTATAACAACAGCAGTCATACAGACTAAGTCTGTGAAGCATTAAATCTAGGTCACAGTGACCTAATTCTAGCTGGACGCTAGCCTCTCCCAGAAATACATCTGCATACAAGATCAGATGATCATATCCCTTATAGTATCTGTCATATGAGCTTGGATCTAAATTTTAACCAAGGTCAGTGGACCATGAAATCTAGGTCACAGTGAACTAATTCTTATTGGATGCTGGCCTCCTCCCTCAGATACATCTACATGCAAGATTAAATGATCCTGTCTTTTATAGTACCTGATATATAAGCTTGGATGTAAACTTTAACCTAAGTCAATGAAGCATGAACACTAAGTCAAACTGGCCTAAATATAGCTAATATCCATTGACATATACCTTTTGTACTCATGATGTATTAAAAAAAGTTTGTCAAAATCAAACTTAAAATAAAAAGTTACGATTTGAGCGTTGGCCCTTTTTGACCCCTTATATCTCGGAAATGGTAAGAGCTATGCCAAAACAGTTGGCACACTCGTGAGAGTTATCTTTATAAGAAATCCAAAGAAAAAAAACAGCATCAAAATCCAATAACAAATAGACACTCTTATGTCAAAAATAGTGAAAGTACCATTTTGTAGGCTTTTTGACTCGGTTTACAGACATGGACGGAAGGTAAGGTTGAAACCATGAAAAGCACATCTGCATGCCGCAAGCAATCTACATACCAGATTTCATGAAAAAAGTCAAGAGGTTCTATAAGTTTCCTTGTTTACAAGAATGGATAACGGACAGACGGACGGACAAAGTGATTACTACAGTGCACCCTCATCTTAATGCGGGCCCACCCTTATAAAAATTGGAGTACTTAGTAAAAGAGATTTTAGCCCCCTTTGGCAACTTATAACTCGGAAATGGTAAAAGCTACGGTAAAGCGTATGTCAAAAGGAGTTAAAAAAAATAAATCCTACCAAAAACCAGAAAGTCCCTTTGGCTTTTAATAGCTGGGAAATGGTTACGGGTATCCATGTTTATTATATATAGAGTCCATTGAAAAACACTGCATACAAATCAGACTAAGAAAGACATTTTTTTCTGTTTGGCCCTTGGGGCCTTTTGTTTCTAGAAAATGGTAGACGCTGTTGACATACCCCAGTTGCACAATATTATGATAAAATATGATAAAATGACCATTTTGTATTCATATGTATGAAAACACCCAAATTGACCCATTTTGGTCCTTAATTCTGAAAGTGGATTGTCTATTTTGTTCCCTTTTTGATCCTTCTTTCTAAAACTATAAAAGCTAAAAAACCCAAATTCAATCCTGACCTTCCTGTAGGGACAGGTAACATTATATTTGAATATCACAACATTTGTCATCATCCAAAGTTATTGCACAGAAACCAAGTTGTCTACAGAAATCCCCTTTTCATCCAAAGTTAAAGTGGTTAAAGAAAAAACCAAATTCAATACCCTTTTTTGAGAAAAATAAAATTTTGTCAAAATTGTTTAAAAATTGGTCAACCCAATGCCAACATCAAAATAATGTCTTTGACAACTATGACTTGAAATATTTAATACCTAAATATGCATCGTTTAAGATCCCCAAATCTACCTTAACATTATATCATGGAAATAAACATACCTGTTTAAAATTGAAATGGTGTGGAAATGTATTTTTAAAAATATCACTAGTAAAACAATAACTCCCATCATCATCATATCTGTAGTTAGCTACTGGGGGAGTTGTTTAAAATCTCCACTGGCAATGACCTAAGTAAACAAAAAATATACAAATTATATTTAATTTTAAAGAAAATCATAAAAGGATAACCCAATATACAGAACATTTAAATGAAACATAAAATTAAAATCATTGGTGAAATGAATTCATAAATCAATATAAAGTTTATACTGATATAAGGGAGATAATCAAATGTTATTTTCATTTATATTGTATGATTTAGTACATAAAAGAAATTGTCACATATATTGATGTTTATATAAATTTTCATAGATGTGAATATAGGACATATCTATCACTTTGATGGACAAAACAGACATTATCATTTCTTTTGAAATGCCTGTACCATTGTAGTTTGAAATAAGTAACAATTTTATAAGTCTCTTGTTTATTTGGCTATGTGTGTGTGGAAATTATGTTGATACCCAATTTGCAATTAAGCAATCTCAATTTATCATTGCAGTTTTTACTTGAAAAAGACTGGCAGAAAAATTTGATTTAAAATCAAGATTAACTTTGTCTGGAGTGAAAATTGAAAATTGACAACTTTAAGCTCTGTTATAATAATGTAATAATAAAAGTGTACCTGCAGACCACCAAAGTATAAGTTCTTGTCTCTATTAATTCTGCACACAAGTTCAACCTTTTCAAAAACTACTTTGGACAGCATGCCTATTTCATCTACAACAAGAACTTGAGCTGCCTTTATTCTTCGTCTGGCCTCATCAAACTGCTCATCAAAAAGAAAGCTGTCATTAAGTTCTTCTTTTGTAAGTGTGCCATCTCGTATTCCTGACCAGTGGTGTAATGTTTTAGCATTATTTTGGAGTTGATAGCTGGCAACTACAGTTGTTGATGTAACTGCAATCTGTTTGTCTTTAGTTAGGGATTGAACTATTCTTCTGAAATGATAAATGGAAATATATATTCATTATATAGGCTGTCTATAAAATGCAGTCAACTTGGAAACTTGTTAATCTTCATTGGATTTGTGAATGTTTACGCTAATGCAAAGTTAAAAAATAGCAAATAAATAAAAAGGTCTAATGTAAGAATCCAAACGGGGTTAGAATTAGAGATGTGAATAGCAAAATCACCTTCCCAACAGTGGGGCTTGCCAGTATTGCAGATATAACATGGTTGGACTGATTTTCAGATATATACACATAATTAGAAAGATTTCAACAAAATCTTTCAAATTCTCAATCTTTTTGATACATGCAAATCTTTATCTGAAATGAATAGAGACAATACTTATATACTATTAGGGTCTTATGATGGTTTACGAAATATTTGCCAGGTTTGAGTGACATATTACCCTCTGCTTCGCATCAGGTAATATGTCACTCAGGCCCGGCAAATATTTCGCATATAACCATCACAAGACCCTAATATTATGATTATTATATTGAATGCTGTTCCTTAAGAAAATACCCCAAAAATATATAAGTTCGCTATGAACTTAAATATTAAAAGTGGTAAATAAAGGCAATTTGTTTAACAGTAAATACAGAAACATTTTGCACGACCACTTTCAATATTTTAAACAAGTTTTAAACAGTCACATATAAATTCCAACGTGTTCGGCAAATACCTCATATAAACTACAGTAATATGTTAACTTGCGGCTTTACATGTTGCCTGCATTTTTGTGTTTTTTTATGCAAAATTATATTAAAGTACCATATATCACAGCAGTTTCTGGCATGAAGTATAATATAAATGGTAGTTATGTATTTGAAAAATTTTCTCTTTAAATTTTTAGCTCACCCTGCATGGTCATCCTAAAAAAAATATTGGTTTGCTGTTTTTTCTACCCATAATTTTGGATGTTGGTAGGGGTTTTTTTTAAGAAAAAGTACAAGAAAGCAACATATTTTTAAGTTCTTTAAAAGGGAACACAAAATAGTTTTGTTGAAAATAAAAATTTTTTTGAGTAGGTAGGATTTTTAGTGAGTCTACCGATAAACACTGAACCAAAATATTTTAAAGGATGGTCCTCGACTACAAGGTCATGTGAGTTTTCCCCATCATTCTGTGTCAATTGTCTGTTGACAATTCACATTTTACTCTCCTCCTCTGAAACTACTTTTGGAACCTAACTTTGGTGGAATGGTTCTTGTAAACTGCCCTTTTAATTTGTGAGCTGTTTAGGTGTTACTGAAAAAAGGGGGGAGTAAAAATTTTTGTCTGTAAAAGATCTAAAACCATTGGGCCAATAGGGACGGATCTTTAGTTTTGTTGAATTTTTGTAGTGTCAGCTTCAATTACAGTTTTTTTTTATTTTCTACATGAATTTATATTCCAGTATTAAAAAAATGTTTTTTATTCACCACAGGTTAGCTGTCCATTATCAAATTAAGGATGGATCACAGGAAAAACTTGAAAATATCACCAGCAATATCGACAAAATTTTCATTGGGAAACTCTTAATACCAACAAAAGATGTTATTGCAAAAATAATTACAAGTGTATTTCCAAAGGTGAAGAAAAACATAAAATACAGTGGAATATCTAAATATACTGTCTACAATTTATCCCTTAGTGTACCAAATTCAGACACTTGTGAAGATTTGACACAACTGAAAAAGCCAGAACACTGTAATTGGAATATCAGTAATGATGGAACAATAAAATTTGATTGTCCTTCAGAATTTATGATTAATGGAAAGCAATAGTAAATCATATAAACTTTCATCCAAATGAATTATGTACAGCAAAAGTATTTAATCGAGAACTTACGATATATTTTCCTGTCAAAGTGAATCAAATTTCTCTGGATGGACTTGTGTATATATTATTTGTAAGGGGGTTGTTTTGAAAGAAGATGAAACAAAAGCAGAAACATGGTTTAACTTAATAAACAGCCAAAGTGAAAACAGACTCAGATCCAAGTCATGTAGGGTACTCCTGGCTTTACATGTGAACGAGGTTTGTTCATCATGTTCATCAGTAAACAGAATGAGGCGTAAAAGGAAATTAGACCTAAAAAAAAAGAAGGAAAACAAATCAAACTGTGAAAAGATAAAGATCAAAAATGTAACTGAGGATTTACCTAGTGGGAAAAAAGTAAGGAGGCCACTACAACAAATTGAAAATCTTCAAAGAGACAAACCTAATACTGATAAAAACAAACAAGATATTCAAAATTTTGTTGCTGAAGATGACTGTGTCATTCTTGAGGAAAAGGACAATAATGATATGCAGAAAATATTTGATATCATTTTAAAAAGGGGTGTTCCTGAAAATTTTATAGTTCTCTTTCAATCCCAAATACAAAACTCCAAAAAAGGTCTAGACCACAGGCAAAGAAGATGGAATCCACAAGTTATTAGTGTGTGCTTATCACTCTACTGTAGATCACCGCAGGCATATCAGGACCTGGGATCATCAGGAATGCTCATCCTACCATCTAAGCGTCTATTGCAATACTATAAAAATTCAGTAAAACAATCACCTGGACTGGTCGATAAAAACTTTAAGTGGATGAAATACGAAGCTGATAATCAAAATATTAAAATATATGGCAGACATGGGGGGCTTCTTATAGATGAAATGACAATTCAGGACGATTTGCAGTTTATCAAAGATAAAGATTTATGGTCTCTTGTTGGAAGTGTCGATATGGATGATGTGAACAATAACATTGATAAAATCATAACTGGACATGAAGTGAAAATGGCAACTCATTGCTTGCAGTATGTTTTCCGTGGTTTCAGGGGATTTAGATGGCCAGTCGCTTATTATGGATCTGAAACTGCACGTGCCTACCAACTATACAACACATTTTGGGATGTTGTTTCCAAACTCTTTGAATATGGGTTCCATGTTGATTATGTTAATATGGATGGAGCAACAACAAATAAACTTTTCATGAACATGATGTCATCTCATAACCAGCGCGAGGAAAATTTCATTGTTCCAGATGTTTTTGACCTTGACCATAAGATATGTCTTATTCAAGATATTAAACATACCTTGAAAAAAATCAGGAACAACTTCAACTCTAGCAGACATGAGTTTAAATCCAGTCCAGGGCGATATATTGTCAAGAATTCAATACCTATTTTGTGGACATATTGGGAAGAAGCATATAAATTTAACACTAAAGATGGAATACCAATACACAAATGTCTTTCAGAGGAGCATATTGTTCTAACACCTGTTGCTAAAATGAGAAATAAATTAGTTTGTGATGTGTTGGATAAGGAAATGCTGTACCTTATGAAATCCTATCAAAATACCATTTACAATCCAGAAAAATTATCGTCCACTATTGAACTTCTTGAAAAAACAGCTATTATAGTTGAAATATTTCATGACAATAGACCAATTGTAGGATTGTCAGATCAACGTTTAGTCAAATTAAGAGACATTCTTGTATTTTTTACCAAATGGGAGGAGGAAATAAACAAAAATAAAACTTACAATGCAACAAAAAACCTAATGACCATTGAGACAAGGGATGACCTTCACTCAAGTTTTCAGGGCTTTCTGAGTTTATGTGAACTAACTGTTGGTAAGGGAAAGAGCATAAATCCGTGTTTCACTAATTCTGACTTGATAGAAAATCATTTCTGTCAGCAGCGGGGCATCTGAAATGGATTGAATACCAACCCAACGCTTGCACAGATTGGTCCATCTCAAACTGCAATATGTTTAAGTCAAACTGCAGTTTCATCAAAAAGCAACTCTGGAACATCTGCATCATTTTTTAAAGCTACCACACCATGTCCTCTGAACCCATTACAGAACAAGACATCCCGCAAGCAAAAAAGTTGTTTGTGATTTTAAACGATAAATGTTGATTGATTATAATGACCTCTTCAACAATGTACATTTATTTTTTCATCCATTTGACCTTAAAGAAGTAAATCATATTCAAGTTATGTGTTCTGCTGGATTGATTGATTGATTGATTGTTGTTTAACGTCCAGTGGCAAATATTTCATGCATATTCAGGACGGAAACAAGT